>JAOSBM010168679.1:0-10573 GCA_027568955.1 Erythroxylum tenue | reverse complement strand
TTGGATATGGATGAATGTGATTGAAGTGCTATGGGTATATGAATGTGTTTGTTGTGTTGGGATTCCGGACAGGAGGTCTGATGAATTGTGTTGATGGATTGGAAATATTGAAATGCTTTTTGTTTATGGTTTGAATCGGTGTTATATAGACATATGTGCGTCTTGATGGCAAAAGAAAATAAGTTTTTGTCTAAATTGATGGTTATGATTTGCTTATGAGGGATAAAATGAATTGAGGTTATGGAATTGACGTTTTCAAAAAGGGAAGTTGAATTCTACTTGATTAAAGAAAAAAAAATTTACACCGTTTTGTATCTGGATTAGTTTAGGTCGAGTGTGTCGTATGGTTTGCAACGCGGTGTTTTTTTTAGGTACTCATTTCGGATGTCGGAATTTTGTGAATTCGTTCCTTAGATTCCGCTTTTTATTTTGTTTCCGCTTTACCCTTTTCGAGCCTTTCGATTTCTTTTAGTTTTCGAACGATTTTTTATTTCGATTTGTGTTTTGCATTTTTGTTTTGGCCCACTTTTTTATTTCGGTTTAGGATTCGTTCTTTTGTTTCAATTTTTGTTTCCGTTTTATGTTTTTTCCAGTTGGGGTCCGGTTTCAAAAATCAAGTCCCAACATTTATGGTGGTTTTTGGTTCTCATGATAGAGCTTCAATAGGTGACCATTCACTTCGAGTTGGGCTCTGGTTTCATCATGTACAAGCTCTACCATTCCAAAGTTGTGCACTTTAGTGACCAAATACGGCCCATCCCAACGAGTATTGAATTTTCCATGTTTAAAGGTAAAATGAGCCTTGAATAACAGGACTTTGTCCCCTTCCTTGAAACTCTTCCTCTGAAGAATCTTATCATGAATCAACTTTGTTTTCTCTTTGTAGAGGCGAGAATGTTCATATGCCTCTAGCCTTAACTCCTCTAATTCTTGCAGTTGCAGCTTCCTCTCCATACCGGAAGGTTCCAAGTCTATGTTACATTGCTTAACTGCCCAATAAGTTTTATGCTCCAACTCCAATCCTTCTTTGATGGCTTTACCATTTTCTCCAAGATGTGCATCATTTTTCTATTCGAAACTTCACCGTGACCATTAGTTTGTGGATGGTATGCAGTGGAGACTTTGTGAGTGACTCCAAATTTGGAAAATAAGTTACCAATGACTCTATTACAAAAATGTGTCCCTCTATCACTAACCACAGCTTTAGGAATCCTAAATCGACAAAAAATGTTTGACTTAAGGAATTTGGATATTGCTTGCACATCGTCTTTTCTAGTAGGAACAACCTTTATCCATTTGGACACATAGTCAACAGCTAAAAGGATATACACAAAGCCAAAAGATGGGGGAAAGGGACCCATGAAATCAATTCCCCATACATCAAAGATTTTGCAAAATAATAGAGGTTGTTGTGGCATTTCATGCCGTTTTCCTAACCCTCCAAAACGTTGACATTTATCACATGACCGATAAAAGTTAAATGAATCCTTAAAAAGGGTAGGCCAATAAAAACCAGAATCTAGAATTTTCTTAGATGTTCTCCTTGCACTGAAATGTCCACCACAAACCATTCAATGACAAGCTGAAATTACAGCATCAAATTCCTCATTAGGCACGCGTTTCTGAATTACCTGGTCACTGCACAGTCTCCATAGATGAGGAGCATCCCAGATGTAATGTCAAGCTTCTCTCTTTAGCTTTTAAGCTTACGCCTGAGACATAAAAGGAGGAGTTAGTCCAGTCATGAGATAATTGACGATATGTGCATACCAAGGTTCCTTGAAAACTGAAACACATAAAACTGAATCAGGAAAAGAATCGCAGGTCAGTTCAGAAGAGTCCACTCCCTGTGTATCATCTGGTAACCTGCTCAAATGTTCAGCTACGTGGTTTGCCGCTCTAGCTCGATCCTTTATCTTAATATCAAATTCTTAGAGAGGCAATACCCACCGTATCAATCTAGGCTTCGATTGTGGTTTCTTAAGGAGATATCAAACAGCTGCATGATCAGTAAAAATGGTTACATGTAAGTTTATCATATATTGCCTAAATTTTCTAAAGCAAAACTATTGCAAACAGCTCTTTCTCAGTGGTTGTATAGTTGATTTGAGCTGGATCCAGTGTTTTCAAGGCATATGCGATAACTCTTGCTAGTTTCTCCTCCCGTTGACCTAATATAGCCCCTACAGCACAATTGGAAGCATCACAAGAAAGCTCAAAAGGTAAGTTCCAATCAAGAGCAACTAAAATGGGTGGGGAAATGAGTTTTGATTTCAATGTGTCAAAGGCATTTCTGCAAGAATCATCAAACTCAAATTTTTCATCTTTTTGTAAAAGCTTCCAAAGAGGTAATGCAATTTTGCTGAAATCTTTTATAAACCGCCTATAAAATCCTGCAAGACTTAAAAATGATCTTATATCTCGAACACAGGTAGGATAAGGTAAAGAAGATATAACATCTTAGCTTTATCAACTTCAATCCCCTTGCTAGAAATTAAATGACCTAGCACTATAACGTCAATGACCATGAAATGGCATTTTTCAAAGTTCAAAATCAAATTCTTTTCAATGCATCTTTTTAAAACTTTTGCAAGACTGAATAGGAAAGCATCAAAAGAAGCACCATAAACTATGAAATCATCCATAAAGACTTCCATGCAGCGTTCTAAAAATTCACAGAAAACAGCCATCACACAACGCTGAAAAATTCCTGGGGCATTACATAAAATAAAAGGCATCCTTCGATATGCAAAGGTGCCAAAAGGTCATTTAAAGGTGGTTTTGTCTTGGTCCTCTAGTGCGATGGGTACTTGAAAGTACCCAGAGAAACCATATAAAAAATAGTAATGTGATTTGCCCTTAAGCCTTTCAAGCATCTGGTCAATAAAAGGGAGGGGGAAATGGTCTTTTCGTGTGGCATCGTTTAATCGTCTATAATCTATTCACACACACCACGAATTCTGCACTCTGGTAGGAATAAGCTCATCCCTATCATTTTTTATCACCGTTATCCCACTCTTTTTCGACACTACATGTATTGGACTAACCCACTCACTATCAAAAATGGAATATATTATCCCAGCACTCAACAATTTTGTGATTTCTTTCTTAACCACGTCTAAGATAAATGGGTGTAGTCTCCTTTGAGGCTGCCTCACAGATTTTGAACCCTCACTCAATAAAATCCTGTGTGTGCAAATAGTTGGGAAAATTCCAAGTATATCCGCTAAAGTCCACCCCATAGCCCTCTTATGTTCCTTCAAAACATTCAGGAGTCTCTCTTCCTCAGTGTGAGACAAGGTATTGGCAATTATGAAAGGTAATCGCTCATTAAACTCAAGAAAGACATACTTTAAGGTAGTGGGTAGGGGTTTCAACTCAAGCACAGGAGGTTGCACAACAGAAGGAATCAATTTATGAAGTTCAAGAGAGAAAAGATCACTCCCTTTTTCTTCCGAAGTGGGATCCTTCTCGTGGTGATCTATGGTAGTAACAGTCTTGACCAACTCATTTTGCTTCCCATCAATCACACACTTTTGTTGAGGTACAATGCCTTCAGCTATTTCGTCATCGATATCATTTTTTTTATGCCGGGACTACCTAAAAAATCAACAGAAAAACTTCCCAGATGTGGGTTAGAAAAATCGAGTGAATGTAACTCATAATCAAAGGAATCCCATTTGAGTTTAAGAGTGGAGCAAGTTTCATCAACAGCAATATTGACCATATGAACTCCCAAGAGAGAATAATCCTCATGGGGGTGTTTCATAGCCTCATACATGTTAAAACTCACCTGCTGATCTCCTACCTCTATAGTGATCATACCTTCTTTCATACTAATCATGGTACTAGTAGTCCTTAAAAAGGGCCTACCAAGAATCAGTGTGGTATCCTGCACAACTTCAGACGACATATCAAGCATATAAAAATAAGCTGAAAAAACTAAACCTTTGATTTGGACCAAAACATCCTCTATAATGCCCACAGGATGCCTAATCAACCTATCCGCCAATTGGAGAACTACAGAGGTAGACTTAAGGTTCCTGACCCCCAATGACTGATAAACAAACTTAGGCATAACATTAATGGCTACCCCTAGATCTAACAAGGCTCTCCCTGTGATAACTTTACCTATAGTGCAAGGGATAGTGAAAGATCCAGGGTCTTGGCATTTTATCAGAATTTGAGGCTTGAATAAGGCAGACACATTTGAGCTTACTTGGACTCTTTCATTTGGCCTATACTTCCTCTTATGGGTACACGGGTCCCTAAGGTATCTGGCATAAGTAGGAACCCGTTTCACAAGATCAAGCAAAGGAATATTGAATTCCAATTTACCAAACAAATCAATGATATCTTTTTCATGCTTAATGTCAGTCATTCGTTTGCTCATAAAAAATGAATTAGGAAAAGGAAGGTCTAGAAGATTTACCTCCTTACCATTGGTTTCATTGGCTCCATGCTTACTTGATTCCATATGCTCCATTGTTGTTGCTTGTTCCTTGAAGCTCTCTGAATCAGCTCCCTTAGTCCTTGATTAAGACTTCTTTTCAATCAAAAGTGATTTTTCCTTGGAGCTTTTGGATTTCTTGATTTTGTCCTTTATCAAAGGCAATTCTTCGCCCTCAATCTCCTCCTCACCTTTTTCCTCATCTTGATTTGTGAACCACACTTGTTTACTACTGCGGAGAGCTATTGCATTTAAACTTTTGGGGTTTATCACAGTGTTTGAGGGGATTGTTCCACTGCTCCTTGCTTAGTTCTCACTCATATTATTTGACAACTGGGTGACATAGGAATTGATGTTCTCGGCTTTAGTCTCCCATTGTTCCATTCTCTTTTCCAGTGTATTGAATCGAGTAGTGGTTTTAGAGGAATCCTGCTGAATGAGATTGGCTATTGCATTGAACTGATTATTGTTCGAACTCCTTTCTTCCTTCATCAAAGTCATCATGTTGTGCAGCAGTTGGTTGGTGTCCCCTTGGGTGGAACGGTCAGGGCTTACTGTTGGTTTTGGAACGTTTGTGGAAGTACCAGCTACTCCTCCTTGTTGAAATCTGTTCGGACCCCTTCCCTCTTCATTCCCCCAACTGAACCTAGGATTTGCCTTCCATCCCTCGTTGTAAGTGTTAGAATAAGGGTCCCATTTTGGATTGGTCCGATGCTGATATACTACAGACACCTCTTCATACCGACAGGGGCAAACACTGGATATATGCATTACTGACCCACAAGTATCACAACTGGGTGTAGTAAGATCCATAAAAGTGTTGGGCGATGCACATTCATATTTTTCAGTTCTACATTGATGAAGGACAGCTGTGAGGTCACTCTATTCTCCAAAGAGTCAACTTTAGACTCTAAACTCTCCATTCTTTTGGATTGGGCTGTTGAAGCTCTCAACTCATGTACACCTCTAGTTTCTCTCACACTGTACTGTTGAAGATTCAAAGTCATCTTCTTGATCAAATCCCATGGCTCTGTAGCTGTAAGATCAATCAATGAACCTCCTAACGCCGCATCTAACATACCTTTATCTTGACTTTTCAAACCATTATAGAAATACTGCACTAACTGCTCGTCAGGTATCTGGTGATGGGGGTATCTAGACAATAGATCTTGAAAGCGGTTCCAACAATCATAAAGGGATTCATCATAATCCTGTCGTGCTGAATAAATCTCCTTCCTCATCGATGAAGTTTTGGAGGCCGAAAAATACTTTTCCAAGAAAGCCTTCCTCAGATTAGCCCAACTATGGTAGGCATTCGCCACATGCCTTGGAAGGCTCATGTACCATTCCCGTGCTTTTCCTTCCAGTGACAAGTGAAAAACCTTCCATAGCACCTGATTAAGTGAAGCTCCCACCGGTTTCATACTCTGACAGATCATGGACAAAGATTGCAGAAGCATGTAGGGATCTTATCTATCAAGCCATGAAATTTAGGAAGAGAGATAATTAGTAATCCTTTCACTTCAAAATTAACATTAGAATTAGAACAAGCAGCAGTAAATGAATCATAATTCACGTCAAAAGTTGTTGCTTCCCTAATGTTTCTCCTTCTATGATTCCCATTATTGTCACCAACTCTCTCATGCTCCCCATTTCCTCCATTATCGCCATTTCTAGGTTGGTTAGCATGAAAGTCAGGATTTTACACAAAAGCTGGGTTCTCAGCCATGGTCACTCTTTCTAAACTCACTCTTATTACATGGTTGACTAGACTCTTCTTCACTAACTACCTTATTTCTCTCTTTTTTCTTTTTTTCTTATTTCTTATCCTCCTCAAGCATCTCTCAATTTCAGGTTGGAAAGAAACAAGTTTAGCTCTCCGGGGCATGCATGGGAACAATTCAAAGGAAAATAAAAAGTAAAAAAATTTACTCTCAAGGACACAAAGTCAAATAAAAGATGAGATGTGATGGATGCAAGTGTATAGATGTGTGAAAGTATGTATGAAGAGTAAAGTGTGCAAGTAAAATGTATGTATGAAAAAGCAGCAAAGAAATGTTCAAAAATGTATAGGTGTAAAAATGCTAAGTATGCAATGTGCAAAAAAAATTCAATAAGCTATGTTTGAGTTTTCAAAATTTATGCTATGCAAAGAAATTGAAATCCTATACTATTGACAAGTATAACACTAAACTATCTAAAATGCAAACTAAACCAAGGTTCCTCACCTCACTTAGCAACAAACATGACAACAACTAACCTAGAGAACCAATTACTTGGTTCCCCGTCAATGACACCATTTTGATTCGAAGCCTTTTATTCTTACCGTTGGAGGTCAAATCAAAAATTTAATTCCAAGGATTGCAATATAGAATGCAACCTCGGGTCGTCTCACTTAATCGGAATCTAATGAAATGGATCTAAGCTTGCCTAAATGTCATGAAATGCAAACTAAGTAGTAAGGAGGGGGTTTTTATTCTTTTAGAAAACTAAACAAAATTGAATGAATTGTAAGAGAAATGTGTAAAAAGTGTTTTTGGATTTTGGGAATAGAAACTTGAAAGGTAAAGACAATAATCAAATGCGATAGAATGCTCTTGAAAAATGAGTTTTGGCTATCATAATTCGAAGTAAATCTTGGTGGGAGTGAAAATCACTAAGTTTCAAATGATAACCCTTAAAGAACTCTTTAAATCCAAGATATTAATCAATGAACTCCATTTCTTAAGACCTTATTAAATGCCCTTAGTGCGTGTTGTGGGTAAATCAATGCAACAAGTTATTTGGGATCTCAAATCAACTCAATATCAAACACAACTATGCAAGATAAAAAGATTCAATAAGATCACAAATAAACATATATGAAACTTCATATATTTAGGCTCAAAGTTCTACATCAACAAATCCCAACAACACAAAGAGTATCCAATACTTTATTAAACTCTAATGAAGAATGTTCAACTATAAGTTACAAATCCTAAACCTAGGAATTTATAAATCATAGCTAAACATAGATTGAGTCACTGCCCTTTTTAGGCCATTGAACTCAAGCCATCACTACATCTTCAGAAGGAGGGAGGTGCCTAGCCACACATAACTCCAAATGTCTTCACAACTGGAACCCCACGGAGAGCATCCATGACAGCAGTCGACGGTGGAAAGGAAGAGCAGTGAAAATGGATGATGGTGTGTGTAGGAGAATTTTCAAAAATGTTCAGAGAGTGATGTCTCTAGATGGTGTGTCTTCTGTTTATATTCTATCGACTCTCCTCCCACTTAACCTAAAATAGGTAGTTTTTGTAAAAAAGGGTTAATGGACCGGGTTGTACAGTGGGTAGACTTCCAAAAATGGTTCGGGTATTTGAAGGTTTGCTGCGGCGATAGAATGTTTCGTCGCGAAAAACTTTTTCTGAAAGGTTTGCTTTAGAGTCTGTGGTTTCTTCGCCGCGGTGACGTGAACTTCACGCCGCGGCGAACTTTTCCCGAAGGTTTCAGCGTGTGGCTTTTCATTTTTCGCCGCAGTGAACTTTTCCCAAAGAATTTGTTGACTTGTTGAACTATCATTTCCAACCTACACTTCTTGCTCTACTTCTTAAGTCTCCTGCAATAAACAAATGATTGTTTGTAGTATCAATTGTCCTTAGAAAATTAATTCAGTGAAATTACTAATTATTTGTGACAATTTTACTCTCAAACTACATAACGTAAAGGCAAGCACTCAAGAGTCCAATTAAACACAAAATCAAGAAATAGAAGCCAAGAAGTGTAACAAAACCATGAAAATGTCACCAATTTAAATAAGAAACTTGGGTTCAATCAAGAGTGTTGTTTATTAAAGTTTCACTTCTAATGCAAAAGAGAGCATTAATCAAGTAAATGTACATAATTAAAATTCCAAACAAAGTAAAATTCGTTTAGAAAAACTCAGCCCACAAAAACAATGCAAAACACCTATAATTTGATGTTTCATTTAGCTCAAACTCATGCACAACTTGTACCCACGTTATTTACCAAATTTCAGCCCTTTAAAACAGAAATTTATGGTCATGCAACCCACAAAATCAGATTGGAAATTGCACACTAAACAACATGTAATTCACTTTTTTCGCATAATTAACCTTCAATGATTGTATTCTACATAAATCCCTTTAATAATCCAACATGTGAGCTAACATTTATCATGTTTGTGGCACTTAAAACAAGCTAAAATAATGGCTAAACTGCAAAAAATAAGATCAGAAAGTACAGCTCAAAAATAAAGATCAAACAACACAATTTTAGCTTCTTCGGACATTCAAGATTGCTTCTTTCAAGTTCATATAATCTTATCATCTTTCACTTGATTTTCCAAGCATATTAAACTTAAACGTTTGTCAAAATCATGCTGAGAAATCAAGAAAATAGCAGTAAATAATTATCTCTCAAATTTGATTTCATAAACAATCTAAGAAAAACACTTTCATATTCAAGTTGCATATTTCTAAAAATTCCAACTTTAGGAAATTAATTTCAGCAAGTTTTCTAATTACATTCTAGCATTCAAATAACCTCATAAACATATCCAAACACAAACCAAGTATAGTTGTCTAGTTCCTAGGAATAAGTTAATCATAATCAAGCAAATACGCCAAAATATATGTGGTGGATAGCCACCTGCGTAATAGATTAGAAAGGGTAGTTTTATTATTTCTTCTTTTGAAAGATGTTTTAGGCCTTCAACTATTAACCTTTGGGACTTATAAAAATATGAAATATATATTGGAGTGCTGAAAAATCACAGGTAAACATTTAAACAAAGAGAAAAATAGAATAGGTAGGGATGGAAATTTTCTCGTCAATCACTTTACGATATATCCTCTAAAATTCTAAATTTAATTACTTATTTAAATCAAGATTTTCTCAAATTAATTTTTACAGAATTTTGTCGTTGAAATCCTTTAACTAGTGACCTCATCTAATAGAAAAAAACATAGTAGACTAAAAACCATACCACACACACACACACACGTAAAGACAAAAAAAAAGGTTGGAAATAGTAGACTAAAAACCGTACCACACACACACATAAAGATGGAAAAAGGGGGGAGGGGGGGTCTCAATTGAAAATTTAAACTAATTAATGAAAATAGACATTTTTAATGCTAAAAACATAACATAAACAAAATTTGAACATGCATACGAACAAGTGATTAAGCATGCATTAAGCTCATAAATTTAGTCATCTAATTTCAGATTTTTATCACTGACATCCCCAGTTATAAAGTAGGCCAACTGTAAAGATGCTCACCAGCTAAGTTCTCCCTATCTTCCTTTACTAATTTAGAACTGAACCAACCCGACTCTAAATTGATTAAAGCAATTCTTTCTAAGAAGATATCATTAGCCCCGAGAATTTCAAAGCGAAATTCCTAGATCATGCGAAACTCTAATTAAATTTTAGCCCTTTGGCTAATTAACGATTTAATAGTTGCTACTAGACTCACTATACTCAATAGCAATTACAGACTAAAGAAAAAGTGATAGCAATCAATTCACATTCAAATTTATCAAGACGTCACTCAATTTTATAAGAACATGAATAGTAAATAAATTGCTCAAGTATCGTTCAAATACTCAAAAAACTCATAAGATTCAAATTAACTCGATAACAATTGTCTTAAATTATCCAAACAAAGAATTAAATTGAAATTCTTAAATTATTAAATAAATTAAATTTGAAGAACTAGATATAAAGAGAGTAAGAGTGAGAGAGCCTCATTCGATTGATAGCCCGGACTCTATAGTTCAACGATTTCTTTGACCCGATGGCTCGAAACACGAAATCCTCCTCCCAAAGGTCTTGACCCAGCTCAATTCTGATGTTTTTGTATCTCTCGTACCACTCGAACACCTCCTTGCACTAGCCTACTTCACCAAAATCTCTCAAGTTTTATTTGACTCCTAATTTAAAGTGATATTGATACAACCAGTCTTCAGAATGGAGTTCCACACCTTACACATCAACTTGACAAGCTACACATGCCAAGTGGTCCAGTTACAACGCAAAAAGCTTCAAGGTTAAAACAAGCAATGCAAGCTTTTGTTCAAGCCCAAATCACAAGTCAAGTACATGAGGAGGCCGAA
>JAOSBM010168597.1:0-10578 GCA_027568955.1 Erythroxylum tenue | reverse complement strand
AGTAAACTAGTAAAGTATACAGTACAATTGTATAATATACCAATATGGACTATTTTGTAATTTTTAAAAATTTTAGGAACTATTTCATAAATTTAAAAAATTTCACGAAACGGTACCCGGTACCGAGCGGTACCGGTACAGTTCCGTTCCAGAGCTCAATTCGGTACCGAACCCGGTACGGTATTCATAACATTGGTGTAAACTCAAATTGTAGTGAAATGCATAAATAATGTATTGGACATACATGTAGATAGTTACATTATAGAAAACCACCGAACACAAAGTTTAGTGATGAGCTTGTCATAATTACGTATACAGGTTTCAAAAGATATAAAATTTGCATCGAATTATTAACTGGTTTTTGAGTTGATCGAGCCAAGAACAAGTACAGTAACCAGTGATTAGGGTTTCCACTTTATAGCCTTGCTCATGTATGCCGAGCTTAAAAATTCAAAGCATTGATTTGGGTGCCAAGTATATCTTTTATCTTCTTATAAGATGCTCCAATGTAACCTTGATATTCAAAGATTATTAGGACAATTATGACAATGGCTTTGCTTTTACAAGAAGATAGACTTTGTCGTAAATAAATCAAATTATGAATTTGAGGCTGACAGGACAGCATTAATTGTTCCTCAAAAACATTTCAAATAAGGTAGAGCTGAAATGAAATGTCAAAACCTAGCCAAAACCCACCCTTAATGAAGGGAAGGGAAGGCCCTAATCGTAATCCATCGATGATGACTTCTCACCCAGAACCCTAGAGCCAACCAACAAAGTCTCTATCTCTTTCTAATGTCTCACGTGACTGTCTCTGTAGTCTCTACATTCCCAAAACAAACCCACTTCCCTCCCTTCCTCGGTAAGCCAACACAGCTTTTAACCCTGGCCTGGCTACTTAGTACTTACTCACCATACAGGCATACAGTGAAAATTTGTTATGATTAAACAACTAGAGGGTCCAATTAGAGTTCCTCTGTATCCACGCCTCTCTTAAATTCTAACCTTCACCATCCCACGTTTTGGACTCTAATGAACATATTTAGGTGTATGAAGGAAAAAGACATTGAAATTGGTTGCTTGCCCTTTTACCTTTCACAGTCTCCTATGCTGCCTTCTCTCTCACTTGCCCTTTTTTTAATCGTCGAAGCCTTTGCCTTCCCAATGACCTCTTTCTTTCTTTCTTTCTTTTTTTTTCTGTTTTCTGTTTGATACTTTTCTTTTCATACAAATGGTTAAGTTTTCTTTATCGAGGGTTCTTATGGAGCCAGATTCTGTGTCTCTGCCCACCTGAATCTCTGATACTCTTGAGTCCCACTCCCTGACCCAAATATTTGCAATTTGAACGTCTTCCAAAATTTTGTGCTCATTTTGGAGTTTTGTGGAGTAAATAGTAATTGTGATTTATACCATACCAGGCACATGCACAGGCAGCCGCATCAACCACCCAGTTTGCATATTAGCCATGACCACCTTACAATATAATCCGCAGACCCTGAAGCTTGAAAGCTTTTTATGATCATTTTACTTTATCTTACCGAGTCCACTATCACCAACACAGCCACCGGAGCCTCCACTCCGATTCTTATTTGAAACAGCTAGCAGATATATATCCTTATGGGTAACGTTTAATCACCGTCAAAGTTTGGGTCCTGGACCTCATTTTACAGATTCTTCCAAGATTTAATGGTGTGGCAATCTTTTCGTATTCTTCACATGCATGGTCTCAACACTTTTAGTGTAAAACTCAAGCATCCTTGTCTCTCTACAATCCTCTCTCACATGCATGTTGTCTCCTAGAGTGGACTTTCAGTTTCACCCTTACCATCACAATCACCATCTTCCACCGTTTCCAAAACCAACTAAAGGGCCTCCGTTGAATGAAACCAAGGTTTTGTTGGTGACAACCAAAAATGGAGAAACCAATCTTTACTCTCTTGCTTTGTTCATTCTTGGTAACGTTAACCATGACAAGAACATCTTTTGTGGCTTCTTTATCTCCTGATGGACAGGCTCTTCTTTCTCTTCTCTCAGCAACAGACCCATCAGCTAAGTCATCCTCTTCAATCCTCTCTTCTTGGGATCCTTCAAGCTCAACTCCTTGTTCGTGGCAAGGCATTACGTGTTCTCCACAAAGTAGAGTTATTTCTCTTTCCCTTCCAAACATATTCCTCAATTTATCTTCATTACCTTCACAACTTTCTTCTCTTTCGTATCTACAACTTCTCAATCTCTCCTCTGCTAACATCTCTGGCACAATCCCGCCTTCCTTTGGCCAACTTATCCATCTTAGGCTTTTAGACCTCTCCTCGAACTCTCTTTCAGGTCCTATTCCACGAGAACTCAGTGGCCTTTCCTCACTTCAGTTTCTCTACCTGGACACTAATAAATTTTCTGGCAGAATACCTCCACAACTTGCGAATCTTACTTCTTTACAAGTTCTATGCCTGCAAGACAATCTTCTCAATGGTTCAATACCATCTCAGTTGGGTTCTTTGGTCTCCCTCCAACAACTACGAGTTGGTGGCAATCCTTATCTGACTGGAGAAATACCACCTCAGTTAGGTCTACTAACCAATCTCATCACATTTGGTGCTGCAGCGTCAGGGCTTTCCGGTGTTATACCACCAACATTTGGGAACCTAATCAATCTCCAAACTTTATCTCTTTATGATACTGAGGTTTTTGGTTCTATACCACCTGAGCTAGGATTTTGTTCAGAGTTGAGGAACTTGTACTTGCACATGAATAAGTTTACAGGCTCAATCCCTTCTCAACTGGGTAAGCTGCAAAAGCTTACCAGTTTGCTTCTGTGGGGTAATTCTCTGGCAGGGCCTATTCCAGTTGAGCTATCAAACTGTTCATCGCTGGTTGTTCTTGATGTTTCAGCTAATGACATTTCTGGGGAAATACCGGGTGATTTAGGAAAGTTGATTGTTCTTGAGCAGCTTCACTTGTCTGATAATTCGCTAACAGGTTTGATTCCTTGGCAGTTGAGTAACTGTACAAGTCTAACAACACTTCAGCTTGATAAGAACCAATTATCAGGCTCAATTCCGACCCAGGTTGGAACGCTGAAGTATTTGCAGTGTTTTTTCTTGTGGGGTAATTCAGTGTCTGGTACCATACCAGCCTCTTTTGGTAACTGTACTGAATTATATGCTCTTGATCTTTCGAGAAACAAGCTCACTGGGTCAATACCTGAAGAGATTTTCAACTTGAAGAAGCTGAGCAAGCTTCTGCTTCTAGGTAATTCATTATCAGGAGGATTGCCGAGAGGTGTCGCAAATTGCCAGTCTTTAGTTAGATTGAGGCTTGGAGAAAACCAACTCTCTGGTCAGATTCCTAAGGAGATAGGCAATTTACAGAATTTGGTCTTTCTTGACCTGTATATGAATCGTTTCTCTGGCGGCCTTCCATTTCAGATTTCCAACATCACCGTTCTCGAGCTGTTGGATGTCCACAACAACCATATTACTGGAGAGATACCAACTCAGCTGGGGGAGCTTGTAAATCTGGAGCAACTTGATCTTAGCAGGAACAGCTTCACAGGTGAAATTCCACAAAGTTTTGGAAACTTTAGTTACCTGAACAAGCTCATTCTTAACAACAATTTAATGAGAGGGTCAATACCACGATCCATCCAAAACTTGCAGAAGCTAACATTGCTTGATTTGAGCTCCAACAGCCTTTCAGGTTCGATTCCACCTGAAATTGGTTACGTTACAAGTTTGACAATTAGTTTAGACTTGAGCTCAAATGCATTTAGTGGTGAGCTCCCTGACACAATATCTGGTCTTACGCAGTTACAATTGCTCGATCTTTCCCACAATATGCTCTGTGGAAAGATTAAGGTTCTTGGGTCCCTTACTAGCTTGAATTCTCTTAACATCTCCTTCAACAACTTCTCAGGTCCTATTCCCATAACACCATTCTTTAGAACTCTCTCTTCAAATATGTACTTCCAAAATCCAGACCTTTGCGAGTCCCTGGATGGCTCGACTTGTTCATCGAGACTCTTTCGAAGAGATGGACTTAAATCTACGAAAACCGTTGCCTTGATTTCGGTAATACTGGCTTCAGTGACAGTCCTACTTCTTGCTTCTTGGATTTTAGTGACTCGGAAGCATAGGTACATGGTTGAGAAGACTTTGGAAGCATCCGCGTCACCATCTTGTGCTGAAGATTTCTCTTATCCATGGACCTTTATTCCATTTCAAAAGCTCAATTTCACCATAGACAACATCCTGGATTGCTTAAAAGACGAAAATGTGATAGGCAAAGGCTGTTCAGGAGTGGTGTACAAGGCCGAAATGCCTAACGGTGAGTTGATTGCAGTAAAAAAGCTTTGGAAAACTAAACAGGATGAAGAACCGGCAGTGGATTCCTTTGCAGCAGAAATTCAAATTCTGGGACATATTCGACATAGGAATATCGTGAAGCTGTTAGGCTACTGTTCTAACAAGAGTGTCAAGCTTCTTCTCTACAATTATATTTCAAATGGTAATCTGCAACAGCTGTTGCAAGGGAATAGGAACTTGGATTGGGAAACAAGGTACAGAATTGCTGTTGGGTCGGCCCAGGGCCTGGCTTATCTTCACCATGATTGTGTTCCAGCAATCCTTCACAGAGATGTCAAGTGCAATAACATACTTCTGGATTCCAAATTTGAGGCATACCTGGCAGATTTTGGCCTTGCGAAATTGATGAACACTCCAAATTATCATCATGCAATGTCTCGAGTAGCTGGATCTTATGGTTATATTGCCCCAGGCAAGTAATTTTTAAACTTTCTGATTCCTTTAGCTCACTTGTTTATCTTTTACTTGGTTTGAATGGATTAGCTGGTAATGACATGCAACTATGCATATGCTACCAGTAATGTCCTGTCACAAGGATCTTGCATGTAGTACAATGTTCTGTCAGGCAGGAGTTCAAAATTCTATCAAGTTGGAATATAAATAATCAACGTTATAATCGAATTGTTGATCCTAATAACTCTTTATAATACTTGCAGAATATGGATACACCATGAACATAACAGAGAAAAGTGATGTTTACAGTTATGGAGTGGTTTTGCTGGAGATTCTTAGCGGTCGCAGTGCAGTTGAGCCCCAAGTTGGAGATGGGCTACACATAGCGGAGTGGGTGAAGAAAAAGATGGGAAGTTTCGAACCAGCTGTATCGATACTGGATACAAAGCTTCAAGGTTTACCAGACCAAATGGTACAAGAAATGCTACAAACATTAGGAATTGCAATGTTCTGTGTGAATTCATCCCCAGCAGAAAGGCCAACCATGAAAGAAGTAGTAGCATTGCTAATGGAGGTGAAAAGCCCAGCAGAAGAATGGGGAAAGACTTCTCAGCCTCTAATAAAACAGTCATCCAATCAAAGTTGAAATAAAAGAGTTTCTGCTTTAGATTTTCTTTTGCATCCAACAATGATCAGTGCTTGAGAATTAGGGAGAACTCTCTTAAGAGGTAGTCTTAATGCTTGATTATTAGAAGGTCTTCGTTCTCTTGTACAGTTGTAGAAACAGCAATGATGTTGAATTGCATCATGTTATCTACTCTTAGTAGTCTTTTCATTTTCCGATGATCTTACTGGAATCTATTTGCCAAATCCAAGTAAAGCAAACTTGTAGCTCCACAAAATTTCAACTCTTCACCTGATATTACTATTAGCGGTAGAATAGCAGGAAAGGAAAGGAAATGAAATAGTCTAATGGATTGAGGCTTTAGATCTGTTGAATTTCATCTCCACATGGCTCAACAAGCAATGGATTTGTCTCATTATTCCTCCCATGGTAGCTACAATACAAATGCTGGTCAAAAAGCTAGTAATCTGACGCTCGTTTCACCAACATCCCATTCCCACCACACGCAATATGCTTCTCTTTTTCTATATATAAAAGAAAAAAGATTGGTATCATGGCGGGACATTAAGCTGTTATTTGTACCGTGTTTTGGACAAAAAGGGATGTGAACCCAGCGAGCAGATTCATAGAGAAAAGCCATACAGCCCATGCCCACCACAACAGGTTTTGGCTCTTTGTGTGTTCGAGTCAAATATGGTGTTGGCAACTTTTATCAACTCTCCACGAGTTCATCTGGTTTGCGGCCCTGCTCATGCCCATCCAAAACTAAATGCAAAAGCATCAACTAGGTCCATTCAAACACCAGATGTAACATGATAATTCAAAAAGAAAACATACGATTCCCTTTACTATGTATACAACTATTCTTTAATTGAAAGATACATCTAAAGGTACTTTTACTCTTAGTTGTTGGCCTTGTCTCTACAAATGTTACATGTACCTCACTCCTATGACCTAGACTTATATGGATTAACACTCGTGGTAAGCTTTAAAGCTTAGTGGGGAAAACACTTAGTTTGAATGACTACTCACAACATGCTTCAATATAAAAAATGATGACATACTTAATCAAATAAAAAATGCAAACATGCTTCAATATTTTTTTCATATACCATAAATTCACCTTCAAAACTCAAACATTGATATTCAACACTCATTGATACAAATTATCAATACAAATACAAATGCTCATTCATATGCCGATTATTTATGTTGTCATACTGTATTTCTTATTTATATCTCTTTACTTTGCTTTCTGTATTAGGCCTGCATATTTTTTATGGGTGTAGATAACGGGTGCTGTGGATATCCGAAGATATTGAACTGTGGATACCCGAAGATATCAAATTGTAGATACCTGAAAATATCGAATTGCGGACACCGGTAGTATCAAACTATAGCAGTTGCATTGTAACTCTATAGGCATGCCCATCTATTCACCACCAAGACAATAGAGCATGCACTGTAACATTTTCTTTTAATCATTTACCAATTTCATGATTAATATTCTAAAAAATGCTCAATGACTTATACAATAATTGGATATGCCTAATTCATATACCTTTTGTGAACATGTAATATGCACACACCCATATCTACTCCAACACACTCCTAGACACTTTGCAGTCTCGGACACAACAATGTCTTTAGACCGTGTGCATCTGCGATTTTAGAAACTCTTTAGCCATACCCCTTTTTCCCTCACCTCATTCTACTTTTTCACTCTCCTCTCCCTTGTATGACTTCATATATGACCTAACCTTGGATTTTCACATAACTTATATACATTCTTATTATTCTATTGCATTTTCATTATATTTTCTTCAATTTTTTTCGTGAATTTTGCAATTAAGGCTTGGAACTTTTCCTCATCGCTATTACAACTAGTTTTTTTTTCTTCTTTTGTGGTACTCCCTCCTTCTTGTTTTGCAATTTCAAGATGGATTTTATACTATCCATTATGGATTATTGGATTTAAATGTCAAATTGCATTTTGATTTGGTAAAATTCAATTTGGGATTTTTGTGCATGATCTTTATATTATGTGAATAGCTTTGGGCTTTATGAGTTTATGAATAAATTGTTTCCTTTCAATTAGTTAGTTGTTGTTTATTTAATTTTATAATCATTTCGTGTTTTCCATAGTTTAGTTCTTAATTGTTCATTTAGTATTCATATAGATGCAGTTTCATTTTAACTCTAGGAATTGTAATTAGCAATTATGCATTTAACATCATTTTATTTTGTTATTGCATGTTTTGTTATTATTTCATTTTATTCCTAATTGCATTCATCATCACCCACATTTTATCTTTATATAGTAATTGCATCTATATAAAGATATATGGGACAGATCTTAGGAGTGAAGTGTACTATTCGAAACAGAAAATGGGAGTTGACGGAGTGGGTGGCACAATTCGACTCGCAAGACAGATGGATGGAGAAGGTGTTAGTCAGAATGGCAAGAATTCTCAAAGTTATGCTACCACCTCTACCGACTAAAGTCGTCATATCATCATCAACTCCACAACAACCAAATGCTTATGCTACTACAAAGGCACCACCATAGGATGCCCAAGCAATGGACATTCCCAGCACACCTATTGATTGACAAATACAAAGGAGGTCTAGGATGCTCTATGGGGTGATTTTTAATATCATTTTCATTTTTATTTTCTGTGTATTATTATTTTATTTTGTCTAATTGTTAGGAAGGGCTTAGCTATGCGAAACTGTTATTTTACCTTGTTATTGCCTTTTATATTTTTTTTTCTTTTTATCCCCTTTAATTTTTCTTTTTCAAGGATAGCTGTACTAAATTTGGGATGAAAATTGTAAAAAGTTCATAATTGTATAAATTATTTTTTAGGGAAATACCATATTAATATTCCTTTCTCACTTTTTTTTCTTTCATCTTATATTTTTTATGCTTTGATCTCATACATTAGGAAAATTGTACATCCTTAAGTGTAGAGAAGGGCTATATTGAATTCTAAATAAATTTTATAGAAAAGTTTCAATTTTTGGTCAATAATCAAGCTTAGTATAATCCTTATTATTCATTCTCGTTAACTGGCATCCTCATTTAGTTAAAATCTATATGAGATGTTGTAGATTATTATTGATTTTTTAGTTGAGTTAGTGTGCGAAAGGATGAAAGTTCATGTTTTTAGTATTCATTATATTATGCCCTATTATTCTCCGTTGTGTGTTTTATCATAAATATTTGGATGATTCTAAAACTTGCTTTTGTTATTCATGTTAAGACCATACTAGAGGCATTAAAATTATAAAGAAAATTAAATTTAGTCAATTGTTTTGGCCTAATTTTCTTTGATTATTATTTACCTTATTTAATCCTTTAAGAGTAACCAATTTTGAGATTTAGCCTTTTCTTTGATTGATAGTAATCACATTACAAGCCAATCACCTTGTTTTTCTTGAAAACTTCTTATCTATTTTTGAACCTTGAAGGATTTGCATTACTTAACTGTTAAAGTTTAATGATTTGGATTATAATTTGCTTGAGGACAAGAAAAATGCTTAAGTGTGAGGAAGTTTGACAAATGCTTAGTAGACTATATTTTTAATCCCATATTTAGTGCATCTTGTTTGTTTATTTCAGATTTTTTATTTTTCAGTACCTAATCTATTTCTAGTATGCTCTTATGTCTTAATTGCCTTTATGAATTAAAAGGAGAATAATTTGGGTGGAATCGAGGCAAAAAAACTGAAGAATTGAAGCTGTTTTCGAAGGACAGGCTTATGCTAGTGAAGGACATGCTTGTCTTGGACTTGGACACGACCATATGGGAGATTGTGGAAGTAACTATAATTGTGTACAAGTGAAATGACATTGTTTTATATTTAGGTCAAACATGCCTATGTGGTACTAGACACGGACATATCTATAAGCCATGTAAATTCCTAGAGTCATGTTTCTACATGACCGTAGAAGAATTTAAGTGATATTAAGGGACACAATCACTGTACACAATTGTGTGGGTGACCATGTCTAATGAAAAACTCCTAATTTCGAAGTATAAAAGGAAAATAAGGAGGGAGGTTTAAAATTTCCGAGTTTTAAACACAATTTTCAACCATACACTACAAGAAAAAGAGCCGTACCGACAGAATTTACCGGCGGAAAAGACAGAATTTTTTTCGGTGACAATATTTGCCGACGAAGAGGAGCTACGGAGGAAGTCGTCGGTTCCAACGCGGTCGCTATTAATTACCGACGGTCAAATCATACGGTCGGTACAAATTACTGACCTAAGAGGAGAAGCGTCGGCATAGGGGGAAGACGCCTTTCGACGAAACCGTCAGAGGGGAAGACAAAAATTTCGACGACACCGTCAGAATTTGTTCCGACGGAACCATCGGCGTAAGTTGTCAGTTGTTGAAGGTTCTGTCGGCGATTTTTCTATGCTTGTATCGACGGAGCCGTCGGTGAATATTTTGTTATCACCAACGGAACCGTTGGTAATAAATTACATTAAATTACCGACGGAACCGTCGGTAATGACAGAAGTATATAACCATAGTTGCTTAAGTCATATGTTTAGTTCAAAAGTGGATTCTATTTGATCGCTGAACCAACCTATAAATCTCAGTTAATGGGACAATTTGCCGAAAATCTGGTCATTACATTTGATTCCAAGGTTAACAAATTATAAATTACCGTAACATAAGTTTAAGACTTTTGAACCCATAGAAATTATTTATAGTAAATGGCAAATGAACATAAATATGGTCAACATTCTTAAATGCAAATTGTAACATTTAGTACTATATAAGTGAAAACCAAATTTATGACTACAACAATCCTATTGTATTGGTGAGCGTTGCTGTTGTGAGTCTGTATCCTTCATTTTCATTTGGTCTATGTCATTCCTTAGCTTCATTATTACCTCCATCAACGTATTAACTGTGGCTTCAAGCTGACCGATACGTCGGTTTGTTGGCTCTGAATTAGATGCTGCTGTTGTCGACATAGTGGAAGACTGCGAATAAAATGCATTGGCAGATGATTCTAGCCCAAAGATCCTTCCCCGACTGTCCCTGCCACCCACAGCATCAAAATATACCTGGGTCTCATCAACAGGATGTTCATCCTGCGACTGTTGCCCAATTGTTTGTTGTATTTGGTCCTATTAGGAGGCAAATACAACATATTATAATTAGTAAGTTATAATT
>JAOSBM010168544.1:0-10584 GCA_027568955.1 Erythroxylum tenue | reverse complement strand
TTAAATGTAAGGGCTAGGTGGCAAATGGACACTTGGCCAAAATGAGAGAAGAAAAGTCAAAGAAATTAACTAACAAATTCTACTCAATTAAGCCTAATCAAAAGTTAACCCAATCAATTCCAATGGCCCTAATTTAAAGCCCAAAATTATATACCCAATATTACAGTGCCATTGGATAGCAATTTTCGCTACCGAAAATCAACCGGTTCGCCACTTGGCAATTTTTCCAGTCCGAAAATTTTCTCCGAAAAATTCCAGAAAAATTCTTAAAAATATCTTAAAATAGAAAACACTCAATGGCACACTCAGAATAATTTTTCAATCACAAGAACCACGTTAATCACAATAAAATTGTATTAGGCACAAAAACCGGGAATGGCATGTATGCATGTACAGTTATTTCATGTGCACAAAATTCACTGTGTACTAATACTAGTATGCATGAACAGTCCTGATTCAGACCAATCACTCTCATCCTACGCCAAATTACTATTCTACCCTGCCCGTTGAGGGTGGGATGTTACACTTTTGATCTTTTAAAAAAAATTTGGAGAATTTTTGAAATGATTTTGAATCAAGTTTTTTTAATGAAATGTTTTTTAATCTTTGAAAGAACATAAAAAGTTTTAAAAGAACTTATTTTTAGACATATTGGCTGACCAATGTATGAATGGGGTTGAATAATGTCTTTTTAAAGTTAGTAAAAATATATACCATAAGTTTGTCGACATATTAACCGATATATTGGTTGACAGATATCTTTGAGTGGGCAACCATATATTTTAACAGGTAGAGATTTCATGTTTCAATAGTTTGTCTTAATATTGCTCAACATTTTGGTCATCCAATTTGGCACATTGATTAACCAATGTCATAGTTCCTAGTTATTGCAATGGTTAGTTTTTGTTTCTAACAACTACTTTAGGTCTTTTGGAGTATAAATTGATCATATATGAGTTGTCAAAAGAATTATGGGCATATTAGGGAGTTACTAAGATTATTAAGAGGCTAGAGAGTTGAAGTGTACATTAAATAACACATATTGAGCTATTATTTATTGCTTTGAGCAAGAGAAGGGGTTTTTGAGTTATATCCTTGTTTTAATTGAAAATTTGGTTAGGATACACTTTTTGAGGGTTCCTTGAACTTGAAAAAAGATTTCTAAAGAATACTCTTCAATATAGAAAAGTAAGATGATTGTAAGGGTTCCTTTTCATAAAGAGCTGTTTTTTATCCATTGAATGAAGAAGATAGTGAATTTTTAAGTTAATCTTAAGGAGTGAATGTAGGCCAAGGGTTATTTCACTGAACTATTATAAATCAAATTTGTACCTTTCTTTAATTTCTTTTATTTATTATTGTGATTAGTCTATGATTATCATACATGAAGTTGTCTTAATCATTCCTTAGAATAAGCAATTAATTCATTAATTTACAAATAAGGTAAAAAGTGAACAGACAAAATTCACTCCCTCATCTCATATGCCTATCCAAGGAAAAATAATTTTTATCAAAATAGGTCTCATCCATTGCCCATAGATTTTTAGTAAAATTTGAAGAATGATCACTATAATATAATTCAATTCATTTTTTAGCTAAGATAGTGAATGTATAAGTAGACCCCCTTCCTTTAAAGGTTAAAATTACATTTATTAGGAAATTAGGATGAAGCATTTTATTTTAGTGAAATGGGTTATGGACAATGGTTATAGAAGTGAGTACATTGATAATGATATAAGACTCATTACATTAAATAGCAAACTGGTGCATATTTTGTTTTATGCTCTTAGTCGAAATGAATTCAATAGGGTGTTTATATGTGAAACTACTCATGAGATATGAAACATAATTGAAATCACATAAGAGGTCATTAGTCAAGTAAAGATAACAAAATAAGCTTACTAGTGCATCAATATGAGCTACTTCACATATAAAAACTAGGCTGATTTCTAATATATATAGTTGCTTTATTTATACCATTAATGCTCTTAAAGGTCTTAATAAGACTCATACGAGTCTTAAATTGGTGAGAAAATTACTAAAGTCTTATAAAAGACTTGGAAGATAATGATGATGACCATAGAGGAAGTCAAAGATTTGATCAACTTGCTGTTGAAAGAACTAGTTGGAACACTTTTCACCTATGAGATGTAGATAAATAAATTCTATGAAAAGGAAGTGGATCTAACAAGAAGAGTTATGGTGTTTAAATTCTCCAAGTGATGATAAGACCTCCACAAGTAAGTAAGAGTGATGAGGGTGATAGAAAGCATATAAGAAATAAATTTAAGAAAATTTTAAAGAAGAAGAGGGAAAATAATTAAAGAGAAAAAGAAAACACTTAAGGCTATATAAGATGACACCACTAGTTCGAAGAGTGAGGAATTCAAAAAATTATAGCAAGTATGTATTTTATAGTCAATAATAATGAGGTGCACACTTCCTTAACTTCTTATAATGATACAGATAAAAAGACAAAGACATCACATGTAGTTTAAGAAACTTTAGAAAAACCCTGTGATCTCTAAAATTCTCCACAAAACTTCTTTTAGTTTTTTGTTTTCTAGAAAACCCCCTTTTCTTAGACTTCGCTTCAAAAATAATGATCAAACACATGTAGTATGAACATCACACATGAACTAATCAAATGTTACAAATATGATAGATCAACTCATATTTCAAACCCAACCCAAACGAATTTAATTTAAATTAAATTAATTATTTAAGATTATTACAATAAATTATTTTTGTGTCAGATTTAATTATTTTGATACAATTTTAACAGTTGTGTTGAATCGTCATATAAATAGTATTTGATTAGTCCATATACGATATATGTTTCGTCGTTTTTTTAATCCAAAGTCTAAAAGAAGGGTTTTCTGGAAAACTAATTAGAAAGAGTTTTTTCAAGAATTGTAAAGACCAAGGAGTTTTCCTAGGATTTCTTAAACTACAAAGGTGTTTTATGACTTTCACCCTAATGATAGTGATGATTGTGATGGTTGTCTTTCATAAGACGAATTAGATGAATGTTAAAATTCATGATCATGAAAAGGAAAAAAGAATCTTCAAAGTATAAAGAGGTTTAAAATCTTACTTACATACATGATTGCGAATGAGAAATTAAAATGTGATATACATGACATGATAGAATCTAAGAGTGTGGTTAATTTTAATAATAAAGTGGTGATTTGTTGCGTGAGAATGAGGCATTGAAGAAGGAGATAAATATCATTAAAAAATCATTATCTAAGTTCACTCTAGGAAGTGAAAAATTAAATAGCATCCTTGGAGCCTAAAAAATCTCTAATAATAGGGATGAAATTGATTTCAATTATAGAAGTGCACTAACTAACGCTAGACAATTTTTGCGAGGAAAAAAAACTTACATGATAAGCCTATATCTAAAGCATCATACAATCTGATTCACTTTCAAAATATGTACAAAAATCATGTACTCATCCATCATCCTCAATATACTAATCAAAAGAAATTTTTATGCCTTTACGTATAGGAAGCATTCTAAACCTAGAGGTTATAACATTCAAGGAAAAAATAGGCATAAGTTTTATGTAAGCTCATCCTAAAATAATATGTAACAACCATCTCATTCATATAGGCTTATTTTTCATCCAAATGACATGAAATAAGCTTACAATCATTATATGTCTTATTATAAGCATAAAGGCATAATGTATGCTCCTATTCAACATAGGTCATATTTTTACTGAATAAGTATGTCACTTAAAAATCTATATGCAAGGACTTTTCATTATACAAGAGAGCTTTTAATATATGTCATATTTTTAGAGGTCTTTCTAACATGAAACTGACACTTTCAATTTCTATCACGTAAGACGCTACTTTTGTAATGAATATAGACATATCTACAGAAATTCCTCTTTAAACAATTCTTCTTAAGTAATCCGAAATGATATGGGTTGAATAAGGTTTAAGAACTAATGCTGAAGGACTCCACTTTGTATGGGTACCTAAAAATATATTGATTTATTTGCTTCGTAGGTCAATAACATGTAGTATAAAATGAATATCAAAATTAATTTAAAAAGAATATCACCAAGAGCCGTCATATGAACAAGTAAAGAAATTGATATTAAAAGACTAATTATTGAACTAAGTGAAGAAGAAAAGGATGTAACCGTTGATGATATGTAAAAGGAGGTGACCACTTACTTTTATGTTGATATTATTTCAGAATTTTTAGTTAACATGAATATTTAGGTGAGAGAGTACTTTTTAAAAAAAAGTTATGAATAATTCAATTAAGACATAAGAGGCAAACAAATATAATTTCCATTACATGACAACTTATAGATTATAATGGAAACAACTAACAATAAGTTAAATCATAGTAGAAAGATAGAGTTACAAATACAAGTTACAGTGCCCGATATGATATGAGAAATTGAAGATCCATTTACTTGTTTATGTGAATGCCAACATATGTTCTTATCCTCTGCATTAAAAGGATACCAAGCTACTGGTTAGATAGATGCTTATTAAGGAAAATCCAAGTATTTCTCTCATCCCTCACAACAATAACAAGAAATGATAAGGAAACACAAAAACACCATCTTGCAATCCTATTAGGGAATCTTATATCAATGCACAAATCCTTAATTTGGTTTAGATTCTGTGGAGCTTCAGTAATCAAGCACCTTTGCAACAAAGTTTTCTAAGTGTTGCACATGTAGCTACACTTAAAAAAATAAATGATCAGAATTTTCCTCATCCCTCTTATAGAGAATGCACCAATTAGCAAGATGTGTGAATTTTGCAATTATATCAAGAGTTGGTAGCTTATTTAGCATGGCCACCCACAAGGTTGTGGAAGCTCGAGGATGATGATGATCACACCAAACCACATCTATCTAAGGTAGATTTGGCAAGTTACCTATAATCACCTTTCTATAGGTTTTATTAGTAAACTTCCATTAACATTGTTTTTCCATATGACAAAATCCACAGCTTTCCCCATTTCCAATTAGGTGGATAAAGTGAAGTCTCATTCTTTCCTTTATCCTCAGAATGGATTTGAATGTAGTAGATGCAAGATATTCTGCCTTGAAGTCCCACAAGTTCTTATTTTTTATTAATTAAGTATGGATCCATCTACACCATAAAGTCTGCTTATCTATGAGTAGTCTCCATAGTCTCTTAATAAGTAGAACATTATTGGGTGATTGGAGAGAAACAATATCAAGACCACCTTGCTTTCTAAGTGGGTAAACATCACTCCACCTCATTTTCACCTTGCTATTAGAAGACAATAACTATTAAGGATCTTGTCAATAGTTTTATCACTTTAGCAGGAAAACCAATATAAGCTACCTTATACACAATAATGAAATTCAAGGTAGATATGATAAGTTGAGCTCTGCTAGCCAAAGAGAGGTATTTAAAGCTCAAAGATGCAATTTTGAAAGTGATTTTATCAATTACACAAGCATAATCCCTGAAACCTATCCTACCCTCTGTCATGGGGATACCAAGATAAATAAAAGTAGCTACTGTTTAGAAATGCCAGTAATAATTGATAGAGTGACTTCTAAGTTGGAAGCTTCATGGGATAAGAATAAACCACTTTTAAGAAATTAATAGTAAGACCAGACATCCTACTAAACATTTTAAGGCATTTCATAAACACTAATGCAGAAGTAGGACCATCTTTAGAAAGCAATATGAGGTCATCAGCAAAACACAAGTGATTTAGTCTTAATGTTCTACATTTGGAATCAAATTTAAAACCCTTGGTACATTTCACCACCCTCTGAAGCAATCTATTGATTGTCTTCATAACCAATCCAAATAAATAAGGTGAAACGAGATCACCTTGTTTAATCCGTTTGGAGCTTGTGAAAGTGTTTAAAGATTAGCCATTGATGAGAATATTGAAATTAGGTGAAGAAATGCACTGAGAGATCTAATGTATGAATAAGCTTAGAAAATTCAATGCAATTAGGATGTTTCTAATGAACTCCTTATCTACACTATCATATGCCTTTTTTAGTTCTATTTTGGTGTAATAAATGGCTTTTCCTTTCTCTTGGAATAAGATATGATCAATTCTTATAGTATCAGTACATTATCCCCAATTGATCTACATGGTATATAGGCACCCTGTGAATCTCCAATGTGAATAGGAATTACTTTCCTTATCCTGTGAGCTATTATCCTAAGTATCAACTTGTAAATGGAATTGCAACATGATACAGGTCGACAATCAGAGAAGTACTTGAGTTCCCCACTCTTAGGAATAAGAGTGATAAAGGTTTTATTAAAGGCAATCAACAGGGAACCACTGTTGAAGAATTCCTGGATTGCTTCAATCACCATATTCCTTGTGAGTGGCCAAGTCTTAGCATAGAAATTTATTGAATCCATCAAGGCCAGGGGATTTATATGTAAGGATTTCAATGATTTTTCAATCTCCTTGATAATATTAGGTTGGATCATAAGATCAACCTCTTAAGAGGATCGTCCACCTTGTAATATCTGTTGGAGAAGAGGTACTAATAAGTGAGCTTCATAGGGTTTGTTCATAAAGTCATAAAAGTATTTAAAAGCCCCTTGCAGTAGTTCATCCTAGGAATTCAGCTACACATCATCAAGCTCAAGTGAAACAATTTTATTAACAGCCTTCCTAGCAATAATGGATATGTGGATTAAAAAGATGCTTATATCCCCATTTTTATCCACTTGAGTCTTGATCTTTGCTTCATAAGAGAGTAATCAAACCATAATGCTTTGGGGTAGTTAAGGATAGTTATTTTCTCCATATCTAGCAGTTGAGTAGAACTAGGATTGGTATAAATCTATTGTTGAATGCTGTCCATATTGTTTTTTGTAGTGTTCAACAAATGATGTGTATTTCCAATGTTATTCATGAATAGTTTCTTCATTTCCATCTTAATAAACTTCAATTGCCTTAAGACAATTTATTGCTTAGTTCCACTAAACGTTGTCCTCAAAGCTCTCCACAAGGCATCTTCAAAATCTGCTAGCTCACACAGAAAATTGTTAAATCAAAAAGGCCTTTTGGGGTAAACATCACATGTCTGTGTAATAACAGGAGAGTGATCCGAAAGACTGCTAGTAAGGTAAGAGGAATGAAAATTGGTAAACTTTAACATCCACTGAATGTTAGCTAAGCTTCTATCAAGCTTTTTTGGGATGAAATTCACCCATTATTGCTTATTACTCCATATTAAATAATTACCTCCAACTGGAATATCATCAAAATGAGCTTCTTTAACAGATTTCCTGAAATTAGTGTAAGGAATTCCCATAGATCGGGACCTTCAACTTCTTCCAACTTCAAGATAGAGTTAAAATCCCCTTTGATGATCCAGAGAATGTTTATGGTAGATGTTAGATCTTTTAATTCGTTCCAAAGAAAACTTTCTGATAAGAAGTATTAAATGCATATATTAAGGAAGTGTAGATAGATTGATTTAAACACTTATCTAACATCTCGAAATTAATCAACTACTCAGAAATGAATGTTGTGCAACCATAAACCATTGAGGAATCATAGAGTATAAATATTCTTCTGTTTGAATGAAGATTGTGGTTAGTAATCTTTTTCCATATAGCTGGAAAATACGTAAGCAAGCTGTCAATCCCTTTTTTAATTCTAGTCTCCAAAAACCAACAAATTAAATTTTATTCTATATAACCAAGCTCCTAATAGGTATCTTTTTAGTGGTGTATTAGCACCCCTATTAGCACCCCTAACATTCCAAGAGAGGATTTTCACTGATCTAGTTCCTTGTTTGGAGTCCTCCTCTTTCTATTGGACCTCCTCTTGTTAACTGTTTCAAGATTTAATCTCCATTTCCTGATTTATCAGTAGCAGCTATTGGAATCTCAGGAATGACCTGCTTAGGTATCATCTAAGGAGTAACATGAGATCTACCATCAGTGATAGGCACCACAATTGATTTGATAGCATGGTTCAACTATAAAGTGATAGGCACCACACTTGTTATGGTTATTGCTTCATCATAAGACTTATACTCCTCTATGCTTCTGGTGTGATCACCCTTTATATGATGATTATTAGATACTGATTTTTCCCTAGAGACTATAGCTCAAATGCTTGTGCACCCCTATTCAAAATTGAAGGATTAGACTCATTTCTAACACACTCTTTATCATTGACATCATCTTGAGTTTTATTCCCCTCATTTCTGCTACTGCTATTAATATACATAGAGACATTACTGTTATAAACTGAATATTCTAATTGTTGCACAGTCACCATAAGCTCTCATAATCACCTGCTAGGAATACTTTACCAGTTGTCCTCTAGATATTCTTAACAATAGGCTAAGGTTTCCAAGCATAGGAAACTCTTGGCTAGCCTTCAACAGGTTGTAATTCCTTATTGAGTCTAATAAAAGGTATAGCTTTAGGTAACTCGGACATAGCATTAACTAGAACAAACATTCTTATGAAATTCACCCTTTTTGTTTCAACAATGGCTTGCTCCATCGATATAGGCTTTCCAATATAACTTGCTAGCTGTCTCAGCCCACTTGTTGTCCAATTTTCCAAAGGAAATTCATGGATACATATCCATATAGGTATAATCTCTTATTTAAGCTCTTCAAGCTTTAGACCTAGTCTCCATAACTGAAGAAGTAAAAATTTATTAAGAACATGCCATGGACTAACTTATATGATCATCTTTTTTTGGTTTAGTATATTTAAAAGAAAAATATCCACAATATTGACAAATACATCCAATAATCCATGTTGTTTCTAGTTGTGTAGAGCCCATTGCTTCATAACAGGGAATGCAACCCTTCTGTCCAGAAAAAAAAAACTCAAGAAGGTGGAATTCCATCTGCTAGCACCTATCTTCAGGATCTCTATTGGTGGAGAGACTATTCTTTGGTCTGCTACCTCACTTGGTGGGAAATAATACAACTTTATCTCAAGTTTTGGATCTCCAACAACCTGAACCCATGTCTTTCGAATTTTCTAGCTTACATATGCATTTTGTTCAATGTTAAAAGTAGAAGGAACAACAATGTCCTTGGTGTTAGGATTTTCAGTAGGCTATGGAGTTTTGGTGTTTAAGGGAAGGAAATTATTATCGATTGGTCAAAAAGAAGACTTGTGGATAATGGGGATTCTATAAGAACTCTGGCAAGCTAAAGAATGCAGCGAAAAGGAAGGCAGACAATAGCCTTGAAATGGTTAGAGAAGATGTGTGTAAGTAGAAGGTGTGTAAGTAGAAATTAAGAAAAGGGTCATGTAGAATGCAAGGAAGTTACAAATAGTGAAGAAGTCTAAGAAAATAAGCAAGCATTCAATAAAGGTGAGAAGGAAATGAAGAAAGCTAGACATTGTTGAAAGGATTCGTGTATGAATAGTGAAATCCAAGCAGCTCATGCAATGAATACAGGAAGTGTGGAGAGAATATAATAGTTGGGGTGAGAGAGTATTATTCAATGTACTTAGGAAGAGAAAAACAATTTTATCTTTAAAATTGGTACACAAGAATTTTAAGATTTGATCTTTGATTTTATAAATGCTTTGCATGTACTCTTTGCCCAAATAATGGAGTTTGTAAAAAGGTAAAGAGGAAAGTTATTTAGATTTCTCTTTTGAATCTTATATATTTAAATATCATATACCTTTTTTAATATTGACAAAAAGGGTAAGGAATTGTGATATTAAAACTTGATCATTTCATAATGTATAAGTTAAGGAGGAGCATATGACATATTTATTTAACATAGGAATAACCACTCAAAGTCATCTATTTTCCCTAATATCACTGAATGATTTATAATCATCAAAAAGGTGGAGATTGTTGGACCAAATGAGATTTTAACCTACAGTTTTGATGATACTAAAACATGTTACGACTAATGTTTTTATCCCTAATGATATTGGTAAGTTAATATATGAAATATCAACGTCAATTGAATGATAAAATGGGTACATGAGCCAATTGAATTAATGAAACAATCCATGGATGATGAAGATAAGCAAAGTGGAGTACATATATAATTTAAGTGAATAACTAAGAATAAGGAGGAATCTAGTGTATCAAGACTTATGCAAATCATTGTAATGCCTTCTTTTAACCTTATGTTAATTGTTTCAATGAATTAAGGTCTCAATCATTGCATGGTCATTTACACATACTAAATATTGCATAAACCTTTTCATAATAAAAAAATTTTGTTTTGGATTTTAATGAAAACATTTTGATCTTAAAAAAATTTAGAAAATTTTGAAATAGTTTCAAATCAAAATTTTACCGAACGAATGTGTTTTGATCTTTGAAAGAACTTGAAAAGTTTTATAAAAACATGTTTTTAGGCATATTGAGCCACTAATGTCTCTTAAAAGTTAGTAAAAATATGTGTTATGAGTTTATTAGTACATTAATTGATACATTGATCAATCTACATCTCTAAGTAGTCGACCAATATTGTTGGATTTTGAATTTTTTCTAAATTGCTTTATTGGTTATTTATGCTTGTTTATTGGTTCAATTTTTTTTATTTTAGAATTGGACCATTAATTAGAAATTGGAGGGAA
>JAOSBM010168537.1:0-10584 GCA_027568955.1 Erythroxylum tenue | reverse complement strand
GCCGAGCAGTGTGCAGGTCGGTCGGCATCACTCAGCGCCCGACCTGCTCAGTATCGGTCGTCCCCTTGCTCATTCGGCGACCTTCTCAGTCAGTCGGCCCCCCATGGCCGAGCGGTAGGACACCTGGTCGGCTCACAGTGGTAAACAGTGGTAGGTGGGGCGGGATGTTACAGCTGGGACTGGACATCCAGACGGACAATCGAGAAATTAATAATCCGGACCAAACCTGCTCTGATATTATATTAAAATTTTAATATGGGTAGAGTGTAGAGTCCACTAACAATAATTGGGCTTGGGTCAACTATTGTCCAAATAACTAGAACTAGTTGTTTGGATAGTTGATCCTTACCACTTGTAAACCCTTTAATATTTTCATGTCTAGTCAATATGGGACACTCTAACACTCCCCCTCAAGTGCAACTGGAGCTGAACATCCAATTGTCACTTGAAATATACACAGTGGTAACCGGACCGGGCCACTGGGACTGGACATCTAGACGGACAACCGAAAAATTAATAATCTGGACCAAACCTGCTCTGATACCATATTGAATTTTTAATATGGGCAGAGTGTAGAGTCCACTAACAAGAATTGAGCTTGGGTCAACCATTGTCCAAATAACTAGAACTAGTTGTTTATATAGTTGATCCTTACCACTTATAAACCCTTGAACATTTTCATGTTTAGTCAATATGGGACACTCTAACACAATTAAATTGGGTTGGTAGACGAAAACTTAAACTAGTCATAGTTCCAATGGATAAATGGGAGAATGCCTAAAGTTAGTCTTGGCTTTAGGCATTCCAATGGGAAGTGGGTTGCATAAAGAAACTTAAAAGTCATAATTCTCACTGGATAAATGCTTGTTATGGTAGCTAGAATTTCCTAATTGAGCTTTGAACTCTTTTAATTAATTGACATCAACGTGGAGTTAAAAAAGTGTCACAATTGATTTCATATTCATCACGTGAAATTTTTGTTTGAGGGTTTCATTATGTAAGGAGTTGCTTCTTATGGTGAGAAATTTAAGGGCAGAATCCGATCGTATACATCCTTTAGCATGCATTTTTCGCACAACTCTTTTCGTTGACCTTTGCTAATGTCGTGCATCTCTTTGCTAGAAACAAACTTTCTACATTATTAGAATTCTCACCAAAATGTTGGTATTGGTTTTTTGCAACACTAGCTTGATAGTTGTTCTGAGATCTAGATCTACAATCAACAGCCTTGTATTCATACGTTTCACAATTAAAGCAATTAAAATTACATCTCTCTTGATATTGATTACCTCTTCCTTTCCCTCGACTGGTAGGCTCATGATTACTTCCTCCTCTTCTTTGATTGAATGTTCTGGAATTGTTTTCCCTCCCCTGGTAAAAATTATTGGCACGACCTCTTCCTCTAAAACTTCCTTTACATCTGCCTCTAAAATCTCCTCCTTCTCCTCCTCCATTATTAAAACCACAACTTCTATCATCTGCATTTTGATTAAATTCTACAACATTATTGAAATTCACCTAGTTTTTTAAGGCTTCTTCTGTTGTCTTTTCTGTTTTCTCTGATATTTTGTTAACATGACTTTCAATGCTTCCATGCAACTCTGCTACAGTCATAGTCTCCATATCATGTGACTCTAGTATCGTAGTCACAATATGGTCAAATTTAATAGGCATGGTGCGTAGAATCTTTTCCACCATCTTACTATCTAAAATATTCTCTCCATATAGCCTCATCTTGTTGACAAGATCAGTAACATGAGAAAAATATTGTTTAATAATTTCTGAATTAAACATTTCATACCTCTCATATTCTCTACGTAGGGACTGCAATTTGGATTTTTTAGCCTTATCTATACCTTTGTAAGCCAGCTTCAAGATATTCCATGCTTCTTTGGCAGTTTTAACATTAGCAATTTTGCCAAAAACTGATACTTTATTCCTTGGTGAATTTGGGATAACACTAATTGGTCCTTCCTTTAAGCATTTACATCAGCTCCTTTTTGTAAGTCTGGATCAACAAGACTTTAAATATTGTGAGCCATGAGGTAGGTAGACATCAAAATCTCCCAATAATTATAATCAAGTTTAATATTTAATTTGAGACCTGATCATACAATATTATAACTGTTTGATATCTCTCATCTTAAATGGACCACTCTCTCACAAGTATAAGAATACTCTTTCTATTTGTTTTTCACAAATCGCTTTAAAAACTAGAGCTAGATTTAACTAGCTCTGATACCAATTTGATATCATATTACACAACATACTCACACACACACACACACACACGAGAGAGAGAGAGAGAGGGAGAGAGAAGAGAAGAGAAAAGAGGAGAGGAGAGGAGAATTCATTCAATCCTAAAAAATGCAATACAACTCCATCGATTACACTCCTTTTTTAGAAAAAAAGAATAAAATATTAGAGTTTTACTCATACAAGCGAACATCCTATTGGATCAAAATTTGGTCAAATCATATGGAATGCTTAAGGAAGAAGAAAGCCTCTACCCACTTGCTTCAAGTACATGATTTCAGCTACAAGTTGTTGTCTCTCTCTCTACTTGCTTCATGATGATTTTGGCTACAATTTAATGAAGTTGCATGTGTCAATAAATAAATCAAGCCAGTTGTGCATGGAAAGGAGAGAGACAACAAACATCTTCATTAAATAGTTGCCGAAATTATGATGAAGCAAGTGGAGAGAGAGGGCTTTCTTCTTCCTTAGGCATTTCATATGATTTGACCAAATCTTTTGTCCAATAAGATGTTTGCTTATGTGAGTAAAACACTAGTATTTTATTGTTTTTGTTTCCTATAAAAGGAGTGTAACGAAGCCTTACATGTATTGTATTTTTGGGACTAAATGAATTTTCTTCTTCTTGTCTCTCCCTCTCTCATGCGTGTTGTGTCATATGTATCAAATTGGTATCAAAGCTACTTAAATCTAGCTCTAGTTTTTAAAGCGATTTGTGAGAAAAAAAAATAGAGAGAGTGTTCTTATACTTGTGAGAGAGTGGTTCATTTAAAAGTAAGAGATATCAAATAGTTATAATATTGTGTGGTCAAGTCCCAAATTAGATAGTAAATTTGATTATAATTATTGGGAGATTTTAATATCTACCCAACTTAAGGCTCACAATATTTTAAGTTTTGTTGATCCAGGCTTACAAGAAGGAGCTTATGTAAATGTTCAATGGAAGGGTCAGTTGGCATTATCCCAAATTTACCAGGGAGTAGATTATTCAATTTTTGACAAAATTGCTAATGCTAAAATTGCCAAAAGTGTGGGGGATCTTGAAGTTGGCTTATAAAGGTATGGATAATGCTCAAAAATCCAAATTGATGTCCCCGCGTAGATAATATAAGAGTTATGAAATGTCTAATTCAGAAACTACTGAACAATATTTTTCTTGTGTTACTGATCTTGTCAACAAGATGAGGCTGTATGAAGAAGATATTTCAGACAGTAAGGTGGTGGAAAAGATTCTATGCACCATACCTATTAAATTTGACCATGTGTGACTACAATACTAGTCACATGAGACTATGACTGTAGAAAAGTTGCACAGAAGTATTGAAAGTCATGTTAGAAGAATATTAGAGAAAACAGAAAATGTAGATGATAGAGGCTGTAGTTTTAATAATGAAGAAAGAGGGGATTTCAGAGGTAGAAGTGGAGAAAGAGTCGTGGCAATAATTTTAATTAGGAGAGAGAAAACAATTTCAAAGCATTCAGTCAAGGAAAAGGAGAAAATAATTTTAGGCCTACCAGTTAAAGAAAAGGACGAGGTAATCAATATCAAGAGAGATGTAATTTTAATTGCTTTAATTGAAGAAGGTATGGATACAAAGCTGCTGATTGTAGACCCAGATCTCAGAATAACTATCAAGCTAATGTTACAGAAAATCAGCACCAACATTTTGGTGAGAATTCTAACAATGTAGAAAGTTTCTTTCTAGCAAGCAACTCTTTTGTGCAAGATGAAAATATCTCGTATTTGGATTCTGGTTGTAGCAATCATATGTGTGGGGATAAGGAGTTATTTTCCTCTTTTGATGAAAATGTTCATTCAACAGTTAAATTTGGGAATAATTCAAATATTCCTATTTTGGGAAAAGGTCAAGTATCCATTAGGCTGGAGGACGGTTCTAAAAGTTTTATCTATGATATTTTTCTATGTTCCTGGTCTTCATCATAATTTACTGAGCATGCGTGAATTATCAGAGAAAGGTTATAAAATGCAGATTCATCATGATTTTTATACCTTGATAGTTAGGAGTGAAAGATTTATTGCAAAGGTAAAGATGTCTTCTAACCATTTATTCCTACTAAAAATTTATCATGAAAAATTTGCTTCCTTAAATTTTGTGATACCTGATGCAAATTGGCTATTGCACATGTGTTTTGGACATTTTCATTTTTCTTGATCAAATTATCTATCAAGAAAAGAACTTGTTTTTGCCTTGCCTATTGTGAATATTTTTAACTATGTATATAAGACACGTGAGATGGAAAAAAAACATAGGGATGTATTTCAAGTTGGAAAGTCTTATAGAGCAAAGAAGCTATTGGGAATTATTCATTCAGATTTGTGTACTGTTGAAGTTCCATCAAATAGAGGTAATAGTTATTTTATTACTTTTATTGATGATTTTAGTATAAAGGCCTAAGTGTATTTTCTAAAACAGAATTCAGAAGCTTGCGATGCATTCAAATCATTTAAAGTGTTTGTGGAAAAGTAAAATGGCTGCAGAATTAAAGCATTAAGAATAGATAGAGGTCAAGAGTATCTTGCATGCACAGAGGTCTTTGAGCAGTGTAGAATTCAACATCAGTTCACCACCAGATACAAACCTCAACAAAATGGAGTAGCAGAAAAGAAGAACAAACTATTATGGACATGATAAGATGCATGTTAAGATCTAAATAATTGCCTAAAGAATTTTTGGCAGAAGCTATGTTTGGGCATTTTATATTTTAAACAAGTGTCAAATAAAAAGCCTTAATGACAAAACAACAGAGGAAGCTTAGACCGGAAGGAAACCTTCCATTCAGCATCTCAAAATTTTTGGGTATATTGCTTATGCCAATGTACCAGATCAGTTGAAGAAGAAGCTGGATGACAAAGGTGAGAAATGTATTTTTATAGGCTATGGTACAAATTCAAAGGCCTATAAATTATACAATCTAAATACGAAAAAGACTATTATTAGCCAATAGCCACGATGTAACCTTTAATGAGGATGGAATATGGGATCGGTCTTCAACTTCCCAAAAAAGACCAATGGTAATTTCATAAAGATTAGGTATCTTAGTCAAAGACATCTAGTAGACCCCAAAGATGTTGTCAGTTACCAACTAGATTGGAAGATTGTGACAGGTACTGATAATAATCTATCTGATGAAGAGATTATCAATTTTGCTTTATTTGTAGACTATGAATCAGTTAATTATGAGGAGGCATCAATTGACTTGAAATGGAGAGAAGTCAAGGATGAAGAAATATGTGCAATTGAAAGAATGACACGTTGGAATTAACAGATTTGCCTGCTGATAAAGAGTCAATAAGAGTAAAGTGGGCGTACAAGACAAAGTACAAGCCTAATGGTCAGATTGACCGGTTTAAAGCTAGATTGATTGCACAAGGATATAAGCAAAAATTAAGTATTGATTACTTTAAAGTATTTGCTCCCGTTGCAAGATTGGATACTATTCGCATAATTATCTCCCTCTCAACTCAAAATAACTAAAAAATTAATCAAATGGATATAAAATATACCTTTTTAAATTGAACTTTAGAAGAAGAAGTATATGTTGAGCAACCTGTACGGTATAAAATTAGAGGAAAATAAGATAAAGTTTACAAGTTGAAGAAAGCACTATATGTATTGAAGCAAGCACTAAGAGCATGGTACAAAAGAATTTATTCATACTTCATGAAGCATGCTTTTGAAAGATGTCCTTTTGAGCATACTTTATATATTAAATTTGTTGAGCATGATGATATTTTAATTGTGTTTCTTTATGTTGATGATCTAATTTTTACTGAAAATAACTCAAAGATGATTAAAGAGTTTAGGGAGGCTATAGTAAAATCATTTAACATTAAAGACTTAGGTCTAATGTCTTATTTTCTTGGAATAGAGATAATTCAACAAGATGATGAAATTTGTGTCTCCTAAAGGAAGTATGCGAACGATATTTTGAAGAAATTTAAGATGGAGAATTTAACGCCAGCTCTCACCCCAGTTGAATTGAAACAAATAAAAGAAGACAAAGAGAGACCTATAAATTCAACTTACTACAGGAGTTTAATTGTAAGTCTAAGGTTTTTAACCACAACCAGACCAGATATAGTTTATGGAATTAGATTACTTAACAGATTTATAAGGCAGCCTTGTAACTGTCATTTACAAGAAACAAAGAGAATTTTTCGATATATCAAAAGTATTTTAAATGAAGGAATTTTTTATGCAACTATTAATTATGTGAATCTTGTAGGTTACACAGATAATGATTGGGGTGGAGATATAGAAACAAAACAAAGCACATTAGGGTACGTTTTTCATCTTGACACTGGCGCAATATCATGGTCTTCAAAGAAACAACCCGTGGTTGTGATATTTATAACTGAACCAGAATACATTGCAACAACTAGTTGTGCTACACAGGTAGTATGGCTAAGAAGAATTCTTGAAGTACTAAATCAAAAACATGATGTTCCAACATAATTTTTTTGTGATAATAAGTCCACAATAGCACTATGCAAAAATCCAGTTTTTTATGAGCGATCCACGTATATAGACATTCGGTTTCACAAAATTCGCGAGTTAGTAACTGGAAAGGAAGTGGTAATTAATTATTGCTACAGTGAATAACAAGTTGCAAATATTTTTACTAAACCACTGAAGTTTGAGTTGTTTCACAAATTGAAGAAATTGTTGGGGATGCTAAATTTTTACCAGCTTAATTTAAGGGAGGCAATGTCAATAAATAAATCAAGCTAAGAGAGACAACAAACGTCTTCATTGAATGATAGTTGAAATTATGATGAAGCAGTGGAAAGAGAGGGGCTTTCTTCTGACTTAAGTATTTCATATGATTTAACCAAATTTTTTGTCCGGTGGGATGTTTACTTATGTGAGTAAAACTCTATTATTTTATTGTTTTTGTTTCCTACAAAAAGAGTGTAACGAAGCCTTTTGCGAATAAGAGATGTTTTGCTCTATATGTTTATTGCTTAGAGAATGTAGTACATATATACATGAATAGGATAGAGAATCTGTTCAAAAAAGGGAATAATCCTAAGATAATGCTAATCCCTAAGATAGTGCTAACTAATCAATATAATCTGATTACAATCAAATTATCACAATATTATGTGATATTATCGTATATTGACCACACTCCCCCTCAAGTTGGACCATAGATATTAATCATATCTCTTGCCAATACATTCTTCAAATACTTGTCTTTGAAGTCCTTTGGTAAATACAACTGCTGTCTACTTCTTTGTTGGTACATAAGTGAGGCATATTGTTCCATCTTCTATCATTTCCTTGATAAAAATGTCAATCAACTTCAACATGTTTTGTTCTCTCATGGTGGACTGGATTGTGTGTCATGCTTAAGGCTACCTTGTTATCACAATAATGCTTTATAGGTGACTCAAAATTATTTCCAATTCTGTCAGCACTCTTTTTATCCAAAGACTTTCACAAATTCCTTTTGAAACTGCTCTAAGTTCAGCTTTTGCGCTACTTTTAGCTACCACCTTTTGTTTCTTACTTTGCCACGTGACCAAATTTCTCCACACGAAGATGCAATATCCAGTGGTTGATCGTCTATCCTCCTCTGAACTTGCCCAATTTGAATCAGTATATATTTCAATTGTTCTTTGATATCCCTGTTTGAACAATAATCCTTTCACAAGAGTACCCTTTAGATACCTTAAGATCTTATAAATTGCCTCAAAATGCTTACTCTTTGGTGCATGCATGTATCGACTTGCAACACTTACGATGAAAGCAATATCTAGCCTAGTATGAGACAAATAAATTAACCTTCCTACTAGTGTCTGGTATTCTTCACGGTTAACCAGATTATCTTCTTCATCTTCAAACTTCGTACTTTCAATGGGGGTGGTGCTTGGTTTACATCCTAACATTCCTGTCTCCTTCAAGAGATCAAGAATGTACTTTCTTTGTGAGATGTAAATCCCTTTATTTGATCTAGCTACTTCTATGCCTAGAAATACTTCATTTCTCCTACGTCTTTAACTTCAAACTCTTTCCGCAAAGCTGATTTAAGTCTTGTAATTTCCTCTGCATCATCACCAGTTACAACAATATCATCTACATACATAATCAAAATTGTCTTCTTACCTTCTCTAATTCTGAAGAACATTGTATGATCAGACTGAGCTTGTGTGTATCCTTCTGTTTTTAGGACTTTGGAAAAACTTTCAAACCAAGCTCATGGTAATTGTTTCAGCCCATATAAGGATTTTCTTAGTCTGCATACTCTGTTTCCTCCTCCTTCCTTATCAAACCTTGGAGGAAGTTTCATATATAAGTCTTCCTTCAGTTTGCCATTCAAGAAGGCATTTTTAATGTCAAGTTGTTGAAGGGGCCAATTGAAGTTAGCATCTACAGATAGCAATAGTCTAATAGTGTTTAATTTGGCCACCGGTGCAAATGTCTCCTTGTAGTCCATCCCGTAGGTCTAAGTATAGCCCTTTACTACCAATCTCGCTTTATACCTCTTAATGGAACCATTAGCCTATATTTTACCCTTAATACCCACCTACAACCTACAGGTTTCTTACCTTTTGGTAGATCAATTTCTTCCCACATTTCATTCTTTTCAAGTGCGTCGAAAATTGCTTCTCTCCATTCTGGAACTTTAAGAGCTTCTTAGATATTATTGGGAATGTCAATTTTGTCCAAATTATCAATAAATGTTTTATATTGAGAAGATAGAGCATCATATAAGACAAACCTCTCAATTGGATGCATGGTACATGATCTAGATTTCTTCCGTAAAGCAATTGGCAGTTCTAGATCTATATTGTCTTCTTGTTCCTTTGTATCACTACTCTGAGCTTCTTCGGTAGAAACCTCCATTGGTTCGGAGATTGGTATAGCTTCAGGAACAGGGAGTGTACTACTTGTTTTCTTCTTCCGAGAATACACTCTGAGTGTATTGTTAGGCATGGCTAATTCTGTATCAAAATTTCCCTATCTAGGAGATGCATTGGACATAGGTGTTAGGATAGGTTTCGGAACAAATGTACAAGGAGGTTCAGGCACAGATGTACACGATTAAGATTCATCACCAAACTCACTCCAATACTCCCCCTGAATTGAAGACTTGGGATAGAAGGAACCTGCCTTAGAGAAAGTGACATCACAACTAACAAACAACTTTTTTGACATAGGATCATAACATTTATAACCTTTTTGTGTAGCAGAGTAACCGAGGAATACACATTTTTTAGCTTTTGGATCAAGTTTGTTGTGTGAATGATTGTGAATAAAGACTGTGCACCCGAAAACCTTTAAAGGAAGATTAGTTTCAAGATGGGCGGTAGTATGAATTTCTTGAAATTTTTGAAGAGGTGTTTTGAAAGAAAGGACACGACTAGGCATTCAATTAATAAAACATTGCTAGTGAACATCAAGGCCCTAGCTACTTCAAGAAGGTGTCTATTTTTCCGCACAGCAATCCCATTATGTTGAGGACTATTGACACAAGTACTTTTGTGGACAATTCCATGTTTTTGTAAGAATGCATGAAGATTCTGATTAAAATATTTAGTACCATTATCAGTATGAAGGACTTGAATACTTATTTGAAATTGATTTTGGATCATATGATAAAAGTTAATGAACACAGTAGGAACCTTAGTTTTACTCTTCAAAAGAAACACCCAACACAGACGAGTATGATCATCGATAAATGTAATGAACCACTTCGAATTAGTTCTATTTGTGACACAGGATGGACCCCAAAGATCACTATGGACAAGTGAAAAAGGTTTTGTGGGTTTGTATTCAGACCTTGTAAAAGAAGTTTTGATGCTAAGCAAATTCACAAGCCTCACATTGAACACAAAGATCTTTATTTATTGAAATATTTGGAAACAATCGTGACATCTACTGAAAGTTTGGATGACCTAACCTTTTATGCCATAACAATAGTTCATCATTCTCAGGGACAATCACACTATTACCCAAGTTATAAGAGGTAGGATGACACTCTTCATCTTCAAAGCAGTACACTCATCTATCTCTTTAGCACTACCAATCATCTTGAAACTAATTTTTCTTTAAAGATTTTCGGGTGTACAGTCTTTATTCACAGTCATTCACACAACAAACTTGATCCAAGAGCCAAAAAATGTGCATTCCTCAGTTACTCTACTACGCAAAAAGGTTATAAATGTTATGATCTTAAGTCAAAAAATTTGTTTGTTAGTTGTGATGTCACTTTCTCTTAGGCAGATTCCTTCTATCCCAAGTCTTCGATTCAGGGGGAGTATTGGAGTGAGTTTGGTGATGAATCTCAGCCGTGTACATC
>JAOSBM010168429.1:0-10589 GCA_027568955.1 Erythroxylum tenue | reverse complement strand
GCCATGCACAGCTCGGCCTGCTCGCGGAAAACAATGCAGAGTGGTCGTTAAGGCTGGTCGGTCGGCCCACATGGCCGATCGGTCGGCCCACAGTGCTAGGGCAGACTGGTCGGTCGGCTACAGTGACAGGGGGGCGGGATGTTACATCAAGTCTGGAAATTTTGGGAAGGTGTATATTGCTAATAATAAAGACTTGGAGATTGTTGGAAAGGGGGATGTGTGTATCTAGACCTCAGGTGGGGGTAAATGGAAACTACAGGATGTCAGATATATTCCTGACTTGAAGAAGAATCTGATTTCTATTGGTCAGTTGGACAGTACAGGTTACAGGACAGTGTTTGGGGAGAGTTCCTAGAAAATTGTGAAGGGAGCTATGGTGATAGCACGAGGCACAAAATCTAGAACTTTATACAGTACCACAGGGTGTTCGAACATGGTTGTTGTAGTCAATAGTACATCGAGCTCGAGTCTATGGCACAATAGACTAGGACACATAAGTCAGAAAGGGATGAAGATGCTAGCTTCACAGGGGTATCTGCAAGGTTTGAAATCAGTTGATATGGGTTTCTATAAGAGTTTTGTTTTGGGAAAGCAGAAACGAGTCAGTTTCATAAAGGCTAGCAGAGAACCAAAGGCAGAACGGCTAGAACTAGTACACATAGACGGGTGGGGGCCATCTCCAGTCCCGTCTCTTGGTGGTTCGAGATACTACGTATTCATGACTTTAGCAGGAAGGTATGGGTTTACTGTAACATCCCGTTACCCATCTTAAGGCTAGAATAGAATATGTGACATACGCATACAAATGAATAGTAAAATGTTGCACATGAAACTGATTGTACATGCATTCATTGACATGCCGAGTATAATTATTTATAAATGTGATTGTTATTGAGAATTGTGGTTTGTTTGTATTGAAAATTAATTTGTAGAGTGTAATTGTTGATTTAGAATTTTTGGAGAATTTTAAGAAAATTTCTGAAAATTTGGGGTAAATTTTGGACTACAAAAATGTCAAGTGGCAAGACAAATGATAAATGGTAATAAAATTTACTGTCAAATGGCAATAAAAATTTTAATAAATGACTTTAGGAATTATTGATAAGTGTCATTGAAAAATTAGAGACAATTGGATCAAAAATTGGAGACAAATAGACAAGTTTTTAATAAGGGTCCAAATGGGACCATAGGAAGGTGACAATTGTCACTACCACTTACCACTCCTGTCTCTCACGATACTCTTCACTTGAAAGACCAAATAAATTGTTTTGTCTTTCATTTTAACTCTTGCTTTCTTCATCTTTTCTTGGCTTTCTTCTTCTTTTCCTTCATTTTCATTTCTTCACTCTCTTCTCACCTCACCAACGTTACACCTTGCTTCTATCTATCAATTGCTACTTCGATCTTATTGTTTCTTCAATTTGCCAAAAGAAAAACCTGTCCTTACCTCCTTCAAGATGATGACCGTGTGATGCTTGGGAGCTAGGGCTAAGTATTGTTTTTGAAGAATTGAAGCTAAACCAAGTAAGTTATGCTTTAAATGTCATGGGTATGGTTAAATTAAGCTAGAATGATGAGTAAATTGAGATTTAATGACTTGGTTATGCAATGTTCATGTATATGTCATGGGAGATGAAAATTTTATGTAAATGTCTTGTTTTTGGATATGTAGGATGAGTAATAATTCATATATTGTTACAGATATGTTTTTGAGGTAGAATGATCATCAAAATTGTGTTGGATGAGTGCAGAAAATTGTAGATGTATGGGAAAATGTATATGCTTTATTTTTTATTAATGATCAAATATAGATCATGAATTGAATTGTGAATGATATTGAGTTGAAATGGAGCTGAGAATGAGGAGTAGACGGAGTAGAAAAGGTGATCTTTGTATGAGTTATGTTAGGGTAAGATCTGGAAACAAAAATTGGTTGTTGATTTGGAAAATGTAGCAGCAATATGATCTCTGAGTATGCTTCTGTGTTTTAGCCATAACTTTTTCTCTAGTTATTAAAATGATATGATTCTTGATTTAGATTAAACTAGAGCCATATGGATACATTTCTTATGAAGACAATTAATTTAAATTCTGTCTTTAAGAATCTCAAATTTTGACATGAAATTGGGAACTGGGTGCAGAAAAATTTGTGGATGAATGTATATGTTGTGTTCTGTTTTTAGTGAATGAGAATGTGATCCATTTTGAGTGTTTATGAACAAATAGGGAATAGGAATTATGTATGGATGATGTTGAGCTGAAAGTGAGGCTTACATGAAGAAGTTAGCAACTAGAAATAATGAATTTTGAATATGAATTGCTTGATAATTAGGAATAAGATATGTTATGGAAAAAGGATGGGAGTTATGAATGATGAGATGTAGTTGAATGTGATGAATCAAATGAGTTGAGATTTGAGAGTTTAATGAAATCAATTTGGTAGTTGAATTGTTAAGAGGTGATATTACATTAGAAGAGGTGGATTTGGGAAGATAATGACTGAAAGTGATGTTAGTATGGATGTAGGAACCATTGGAGATACTTTGGAGGGGCTTATATTTCACTTATGTCTGTTAGATGGACATTAGGTTTGTTAAACGTACCTTCTCGAATCTGGAAATGTCCCCAGCCTCGTCCATGTCCGTTAAACAGACATTAAGTCCTTTAAACGAACCTTCACGGGACTGGAACCCCGTGTATATCCGTTAGGTGGAGGTGTATGTCTGTTCATACACTGTACACTTTTGGAAATTCGCAATTTTGACCTATAGATAGCAAAATCTCTCTTCAAGATCTTCACAAAAGTTGTAGATCTAGAAGTCCTCTTAGAAATCGTTCTGAGATGATCTTAATCCTATATCTCTAGTGAAAGTTATGTCAATTGTCCCAAAATAGGTACATAATCATGTTTGATTCTTTTAGCCATAATTTCACCAACAGACCTCTGAATGAAGTGATTCTTGAACCAATAGATTCTTAACACATTTTTCTATCTTTCCATAAAAATTGGTAGCATTATGAATTGATTTGAAAAATTTTGATTAAAGGAAAGTGAGGGAATCTGTTGGAATAGTATGAACTGGTATGATTTCACTGAACATGCTAGGGTATTTCGGTTATATCTTGATTTTTAGTCATCCAAATGAGATGAATTTTGATTTGGAGTAAACTAAAAAAATAGGGCTACAAATTACATGAGGAAGTTGAATTTTGATACAATCTCTAAGACTTTCAATTTCTGGATGAAAATTGAGTATAGTGTACTATTTCAGTATAAGAATACTAGACCCGAAATTTAGTTTTTAGAAAAATCTGAAAGTGATTCAATGAGTTATGAATTGTGATTTCAATGATTTTATTGAGGTATAAACCTAAGCATAAATTATACTTAGGTGAGTTTCGAGAAAGAATGGATTATGTGACGAGGATAATGGAAAAATACCCGAGATTGTCATGAATAAGCATTGTAAATATTCCATTGCATAAATGTGCATTATTAAACATTTATAATTGTGCGAATTATGATATGTGTATATTGTTTGTTATAAAGGAGCAACTGGAACGTCAACCTTAAGACGTTGCCGGAACTTCCAGGCATTAGCTTCGGGAGCGACTTGTGAGTAACCTAGACGGTCTCACTCAATTAATTGTTTGCTTTATATTATGTTTGAATTATTGAATGAATGTGAATTAATTATGTTGATTCCAGACCAAAAAGGTTCGATGATTGTGATATATGAATGAGATATTGAAGTGCTACTTGTATGTGAATGTGACGAACTAAATGTTTCATGACATGATTTAATCATGAGAGATGCTTTCCATACATGAATGCATGATCAGATAATGAGATTTGTGACTTAAGTAGCCACCGAAAACGAGCTTAAAGCTCCAAATGTGAATAAGAACCAAAGGCTCACTATGTAAAATGAGCCTTATATCTCTAATAGATAAGGGACAGTATGAATGAGCCCGGTATCCACAATAGATATGGAACAGTTAGGCACTCGATCACAACAACGTAATAATTGACATGGAATCACATAAGCATTTCATATGCATTTTATTATTAAGTATATTTGGCTTATTGAAATGCAAAATTGTTTACTCTTGAGTGAGAATGTGATTTGTGATCAATTATGCAAAGTTGTGAAATATATGTTATATGTAATGACTTGATGCATGAATTGAGTGAATCATCGATGATGATTATCTCATTGAGTTCACAAAACTCACCAAAATTGCTACGTTGACTTTTTTAGGACCGAGAAATGACTCCAGCTACTTGGAGACGCTACAAGCAGTGTAGACTTGTGATTTAGGAAGAGAAGTCATGGCTCAAAGGTCGGTCAGCTGGGTTTTGGACAAATTAGATAGACTTTGTGTATTTCTTCTTTCATGTAGCACTTTTGTATTAGGTTATGATGATGTACATGTAGGGAATGTTGAAAGACAAATTGTAGATCTTCGGTTTTTACAAATTGTAGATCTTCGGTTTTTATGAAATGAAATGAGGAAATTTTGGGTTTTAAAATATTGTGACTTTCTTAATGGCATTCATAAGAGAATAAAGATATATGATGTCATGTAAAGTAAATGTTATGATTGATTGTAGCGCGCCAATATCATAGGTTATGTACTGGAATGTCCTCCGGGCGTCTTGGTATGTACCCTAGGGTAAGGGGGTGCTACATTTACTTTCTAAAACATAAGTCAGATGTGTTTGTTACCTTTAAGAGGTGGAAGGCTGAAGTTGAAAATCAGACTGGGTTGAAGATAAATGCCTAAGGTCTGATAATGGTGAAGAGTATGACTCTACAGAATTCAATAAGTTATGTGCAAATGAGGGAATCAGGTTCACCAGGACAGTTCCTAGCAAGGCAAGACAGAATGGGATTGTTGAAAGAATGAACAGAGCGTTGAATGAGCGAGCAAGAAGTATGAGACTACATGCTAGGCTACCAAAAATGTTTTGGGCAGATGCAGTGAGCATGACAGCATACTTGATAAATAGAGGACCTTCAGTTCTTTTGGGATTCAAGATGCCAGAAGAGGTTTGGTTGGGTAAGGAGGTTAAGTTTACTCACCTGCGGACTTTTGGGTGTGCTGCTTATGTTCATGTTGATCCAAAGAAGAGAGACAAGCTTGATGCAAAGAATTTGAAGTGTTATTTCATTCGGTATGGTTCGGATCAGTTTGGATACAGATTTTGGGATGACAAGAATAGGAAGATCTTGAGACATTGTGATGTGAAGTTTGATGAGAATGTCCTATATAAGGACAAGTTTGAGGTGCGATCTGAAGATGCAGAAGAAGTGGGAGTTGAGGTTGAGTTGCAGGAAAATCCAGAAAATATTGCTGCAGAACCAGAATAGCAACCAGTTACACATAAGCCAGTGTTAAGGAGATCTACCAAAGTTACCAGGTCACCAGAAAGGTACTCACCATCTTTACATTATTTGTTGTTGACTGATGGAGGGGATGCAGAAACCTTTGATGAGGCTTTGCAGTTGAAGGATTCAATCAAGCGGGAGCAAGCCATGGATGATGAGATATGGTCACTTGAGAAGAATGATACTTGGGAGTTAATTGAGTTGCCTGTAAGGAAGAAAGCTCTGTTGAACAAATGGGTCTACAAGATCAAGAATGAAACTGATGGTATAGTTAGGTTCAAGTCTCGATTGGTGGTTAAGGGATATTCACAAAGGAAAGGTATTGACTACACTAAAATATTCTCTCCTGTTGTGAAGCTAAATATAATCAGAATTTTGCTAAGTATTGTTGCAGCAGAGGACTTACACCTTGAGCAGATGGATGTAAAAACAACATTTTTACATGGAGATCCGAAGGAAGAAATCTACATGCAGCAACCTGAGGGATATGAAGTTTCTGTTAAGGAACACATTGTGTGTAAGCTCAAAAGGAGTTTGTATGGATTGAAGCAGGCTCTAAGACAGTGGTACAAGAAGTTTGACTCCTTCATGCTCAGAAATAGTTTTCCCAAAAGTGAAAAGGATCAGTGTTGTTACATCAAGAAGTTTACTGACTCCTTTGTTATTTTACTCTTGTATGTGGATGATATATTCATTGCAAGTTCAAGTCTGGAGGAGATAAATAATCTTAAAGGGAGACTATCTAATAAGATTGAATTTTCTTATATTTTCCTATACATTTACATATAATTTCAATCCTATTTTTAAGATAAAATGCTCAATTTGCGTTAAATTTATGTTGACTGTTAGGTTGAATATTTTGATATATTTTTTAGACTAAAATGACAAGATTTTTTTTAAAGAAAATTGAAATATAGCTGTTTGTCAAAAAAATCAGAATCAATTAAATTTTGGCATGCGTTAGACGCATGCGTCTAACGCTGCGTTGCAGCGTTAGTTTTTAAATGCTGGAGGAGCTGTGTGTCATGCGTTTTTATAACGTTGAATTGTCCCATGAGGGCCATAGGCAGCCAAGGGTTTTAGAGAGTTGAGTTTTATTTTCTCAAATCATGTGTGAATAGGGCCGGCAGAGGAAAGTGGAGAAACACTCAAAAACTTATCTTGTGATTACATTGCTATGGTGTCGGCGTAGGAGGAGCAAAAGGGTTTTAAGAGTCTTAGTTATTAATTGTCAAATCAATAAAACCATAGAGAAGAGTACCGACAATGGAAAGCTTTAAAAACACAAACTCATTTGTTTTGTGAATTTTTTGCTACAGAGGCGTCGGCGCAATCATAAGACATAAGAGGGTTTTGTGCTGTTTTTATTTGTCAAGTCATCCACAATGCCGGGAAGAGACAAGAACATATGTGTTTCAATGAGTGTGGTTTTTTGTCTTGACAAGTGGAATAGTACTGGCGCAGGAATCAAGAGTAACAGGACGGTAGGAGACTAGAGGCAGCCCAGACGCAACACAAGGCAAAGGGATTTAAACTACTCCAACTTTATTTGTCTTGTCAACTGCTACAGGGTCGGCACATGGACAAAGAGCGAAAGCAAGGATTCGCTACAGTGAGACCCAGAAGATAGACGATAAGGGCTGGAGAATAACTCAAAAAGGAGGAGCTAAAAATGGAGCAAGAGCAGTAAATTGAGTCATGGAAGCAAAAATTTCTCCTGCATTTTTAATTGTCCAACGTGAGGAGCATTAGAATTCCATGACATATATGTCCTATTTTTGGAGCACAAAAATGAAGATGGCCGGCTAACTTTCCAACACCGATTCAACGGAGATATCGACGCCAAATTACGGTTAAGCTTGTGTTGTTGGTATTAATTTTGATGGTTTTGGGATTAATGATCTTGATAGATTATTTTGATCATTTTATTTCGAACCTATTGCTAAAATATTAATTGTAATCCGTAATTGTTACTTTTGATATTTGTGAGTGGCATATAATGATCGTTAATCGTTAGGTACAACATAACTTAGGTTAGATAATCCGAACGTGTGAGGTTACTGCCTATATTGATCGTTTTCCTATTCATAATGCGACTACCAAATTGAATCTAGAGATCATATCCTAGGTTATTCGGTAGTAGATTTAATCAATGATCGTATCTTGGTTAAATACAACCTAAGGGAAAATTGAGATTTGTAGAGCGTTTTACTAGTCTCAGATCAATAGTCTGAAAAGAATTGTAAAGACTTTAGAATGAAGGAAAATACTTGATTGTGCTTAGGCCGAGATTGACCCTAAAATCGGACCTTAATTATACTCGATACTTTTTTCTCATTTTCGATTATTTGTTTTAATTTGTTTTCGATAGTTAAAATTTACTTTAATTTCTAAATTGTTTGAAATCCGAAAATCCTCCCCCCCCCCATATACTTTGCTTACATCAATTAATTTCATTACGGAAATTAACCGAACATTCCCTGTGGGTTCGATCCCGACTTACCACAACTACAAATTTTAGTGTGCAGAGTTAGGTAAATTTTGCAGTGCACTCGACTCACGCTGTCACTGTCATTAGAGTTTGAGATGAAAGATTTGGGTGCAGCAAAGCAGATTATAGGGATGAGGATTTCCCAGATCGATCTGCCGGAATTCTAAATCCGTCCCAGGAGCAATACATTGAGAAGGTGTTGTCTAGGTTCAAAGTTGATGACGCTAAGTCTAGGAGCATGCCTTTGGCCAACCATCTCAAATTGTCAAAGGAGTAATCACCAAAGACAGTTGAGGAACGTGAGCACATGGCAAAAGTGCATCATGCTTCTGCAGTTGGGAGTTTGATGTATGTTATGGTCTGCACTAGGCTTGATATAGCACATGTAGTGGGAAAGAGCATTCGGAAGCTGTGAAGTGGCTTCTGAGATACTTGAAAGGAACAGTTAACACCTCACTTTGTTAAGGGAAAGAGCATTGGGAAGCTATGAAGTAGCTTCTGAGATACTTGAAAGGAACAGTTAGCACCTCACTTTGTTATGGGAATGGCAAGGTAATGCTAGAGGGTTTTGTTGATGCTGATCTTAGTGGAGATGTGGATTCAAGAAAGAGTACATTCGGGTATGTCTACACTATAGATGGGACAACAGTGAGCTGGATGTCTAAACTTCAGAAGTATGTCTCTATGTCATCTACAAAGGCTGAATATATTGCAATAGTTGAAGCTGGTAAGGAGATGATATGGTTGACTGATTACTTGGAAGAGTTGGGCAAGAAGCAGCATAACAAGGTTCTCTTCACTGATAGTCAGAGTGCCATACAGCTGGTGAAGAACTCAGTGCATCATTTTAGAACTAAGCACATCCAGCACAGGTACCATTTCACTAGCAGTCTGGTAGAAGAAGGTGAGATGTGTTTAAAGAAGATTGATGGTGCTAAGAATCCAGCAGACAGTTGACTAAAGGTGTTGATGCTGGAAAATTGGGGCTGTGCAAGGCCTCAGTTGGTCTTCTACCATAGCGTGGGACATGTTGCAGGTAGGTGAGTTTGTTGGATACATTGGCATGGAGAATGAAGATGGTTGGGTTGATTGGATCAGTCTCTGTTGGACCCCGTTTCGGGAGCCCAACATCGAACACGGAACCATGCAGTTTGAACTTGGAGGGAAGACTTGGAAGTTGAAAAGTTAGAAGAAAAGTCTCCACGAAAGTAAAAGCAGGCGACGACGCGGCAACTGGGATCTCGCCGGGACGAACACAGGCGAGCGAATACGTCGCGACGTGTATTTTAACGTTCGTCGCGGCGTACCTGCGAGGAACACGTCGCGACGAGCAATTAATCCTTCGTCGCGACGTGGCTCTGACTTCGCCCTCGTCGCGACGACCAAGTGGCCTCGTCGCGACGAACACACCCGACTTCAAAAAAATACAAACTTAACTCTCTCTCAACTACTCAACCCCAACCTTAACTCTACTAATGCAACCAACATCAATTCAAACCCAAACAAAAAGAACTCATATATAAACACAAGCAATTTTCCAAAACTCCAAATGCAATTTCATTAATAACAAAAGTAAGTGTTTTACAAAGCTTTAATGGCATTTCAAGCCATAATACATCAGTTGATTTCAAGATCCAAAATATGAAATACACTTGAACAAATAAAACTTGAAATGTGACTAAAGCCTTGAATTCCAAAATGTAACTTGAAAATACAATAGATGCAAATTTGGAGTGATGCCATAACTCTTGTCCTACTCGACCTCCTTCTCATCACCTGCTTAAGGGGAGGATAAAGCGGGTGAGCTATAAAGCTCGTGGGAAACAATTTTATAACCAGTAACAAGCAAAACCCTTGAAAACTTATTTTCCATTATAACAAAAATGCACATTGTAATCACAAAGCATAATTTCTCAATCAAATATTCAGTAATGTAAATCAAGTATGCATTAATCTTGTCAATGTATCATGAGCACATACGCACATCAAAACGGTCTGGAAGGTCCATAAACAGAATGAGCTAGCACCCTTCCCAAAAAGGGTCCTATGTAGTCATGAACAGAACGAGCTAGCACAATCCCACATAGTGGTTTTGTGTAGTCGTGAACATGAGAGAGTCCTTGAAGGAGCTTCATGCCACTAGAGGGCAGGCAGGAGAAGCCTTTAGTCTAAGTGCACTTGACAACAGAATGGACCAGACCAAACTCACATAACATATATTTCATGATCTTGAAAGCTTGTTGCCCAAAATGGCAAATTTTTTAAACTTGATCCTTTCAGAAATCATTTTCATGTTCTTTTCATAAATCATCATACAATAAACTCATGTCAGACACATAACACTTTATCAAATCATTTCAAGAGTTATAAAGCATGTTTATGAAGTAGTTGAAATCGCTTATTTCCATCATTTGAAAGAAAACATTTGTGGCCTATTACTTAATCATAAAATTATAACCTACCTGAAAATCCTTGCTTGCTACTTGCTTAATTGTGTCCTTCCTCTTGCTCCTCTTGCCTCTCTTACGTCGCTTGATTTCCTTGAACAACAACCAAAATTCCATTCAATTTGGTGTAGGAATCGGAAAGTTATACTTTAACAATTTGAACTATAGCTTTTGCTGAAATAGAAATTCTATGCTCAACTTCCATCCAAAATTTGAGATTCTTAGGGACTGAATTTGGACTTCATTCCTTCATACAAC
>JAOSBM010168398.1:0-10590 GCA_027568955.1 Erythroxylum tenue | reverse complement strand
GCATTTTATGACATATAGGCTAGCCTAGGTCCATTTCATTAGGTTCCAACAAGTGAGACGACCCGAGGTTGCATCCTATACTGCAATCCTTGGTATAAATTATTTTTGACCGGTTTCTAAGGATCGAACGACGAGCCGCGATCACACACACAGCAGGGGAGTCAGGAAGCCTTAGTAAAGGAAATCGAAGAAATTCATACTAAGGTTGATGATCTGAGTGAATCAGTGGGTGATCTACAAAAGGAAGTAGCTTATCTACGAGTTTCTATTGAAGACGACCTCAAGTTGATCCGCACTGATATGCAACGAATGTTTTCTGAAATCATGAAGCATCTTCGATAAAGTTTTTTAAATAATAACAAATAGGGGGAGAAGAGCAGAAGCAGAAGAAAGATAGTACATGGGGAGACCAGAGACAAGAAAAAGAAGATAGTATTGACTAAAAGTCTTTTTTCACATGTGTATATCTTTTGTTATCTTCTTATTCGTTATCTAAATAATATTTTTATTCACTTTTATCTTTCTAAATTATGATTATTTGTTATCATCAAAAAGGGGGAGATTGTTAAGTCAAGAAGACTTCACGTCTATTAATTTTGGTGACAATCAAATAATAATAATATTAGAAATAAATGAACTGTTTTGATAAGTGTATTAAACGTACAGCAAAAACACAGAAGAAGCGAAAAACACAGAAGAAGCAGAAAACACAGAAGAAGTGGAAAACACAGAAGAAGCGGAAAACATAGAAGAAGTGAAAACACAGAAGAAGCGAAAACACAGAACAAGCGGAAAATACAGAACAAGCAAAAAACACAGAAGAAGCGAAAACACAGAAAAAGTGGAAAACACAGAAGAAGTGAGAAACACAGAAGAAGCAGAAAACACAGAAGAAGCGAAAACACAGAAGAAGCGAAAAACACAGAAGAAGTGGAAAACACAGAAGAAGTGAAAAACACAAAAGAAGTAGAAAATATAGAAGCAGGAAAACACAGACGATACAGAGATGAAGATACTCTAGTACGTCGGACAGTTAGCCAGTTGGAGTTAGTTACAGAACTCAACTGAATAACGGTTTCTACAAGAAACAAGAATCAGTTGGAGACTTAGGCAATAAATACTAGTCGTAGTCGAAGACTAAACAACTTTGATCTTTCAACTTTTAGCTTTCAAGTTATTACTTACATAGAAAAATTCTATATTCAAAGTGTGATACATGAGAGCAAACTATACTGTAACAAAAAGCTCACAATATCTTTCTAGTGAGAGAAAGAAAAGGCTAAGAGCCTGAAGAGGCCAAGATAGCAGAAAGAATACTTTATGTAAGAAACCTGAAGAGGCTCTGAAAGGGAAGAAAGAATATTTGTAAAATTGAAGAAGGATAGTGAAATCTCATACGAACTCTAAGGACTGGACGTAGCCCAAATATTGGGGTGAACCAGTATAAAATCGTAGTGTCTATCTTCTAACCTTTCACTTTAATTTCTCTTGTTCTTAAACAAGTATATAGAAGTTATTTGTGATTTAACCATGAATCTATTTTTGGTATTCATTTAATAGTTTTAAAAAAGTTCTTTTCAAGAAATATCCAAGGTTTTTGTATTCACGAAAAGAATACATAATTCAACCCCCCTTCTTGTGCATTTTGTATATTATATGTGAATTCTATATTAACAAGTGATTTACTTCACTAAGCATATAGATTAGCAAGTACTAAATAATCTATACATAAACTGACAACTAATTATACAGAATCATGATATAACAGAAGCATGCATTAATAATTTATCGAAACGAACAATTCAAACATAATGTATCTCAGAACAGATTGTACAGAAAATAGAATTGAACATCAAAAGAGGGTATAAACCCTTCAAAATCAGAACATAATATCTTTGTTTAGATAAAAAAATTAAACATGTTTCAGAATACAAAAATCAAATGACTGTTAAATTCATTTACAAAAGCGAGTAACATGACTTATACAGAAGAGACCAAAGTCTCGACACCAAAATGTCAATAATAGAAGACACCGAAGTGCCATTAACAGAAGACACCGAAGTGCCATTAACAAAAGTAGCTATAGACCCTTCTAGACATGCCTATTTACCCAAAACTAAGACTTTCGAAAACATAATTGTCTGAAATTCAATTCACATATCAATCAATGTTTTCATACCATGTATTCAAGCATATCACATTCTTACAGCTTTGCAAATCATTCAATGATCCAAATCAATAGCAAACAAAACAGTCAAAGCAAAACTATCATAAGTTACTTACTGAATTACTTACAAAATTGACCATATAAATTACTTCCAATTACTCAAGGATTACTTACAAAAATTACCGTCTAGATTACTTACAAAAGCTCCCTGTTTTCTTATTACTTCAAAGTCCCGGCAATATCTGGAAGTGGTTAGTCTATATGTTCCTCTATAACATTTAATACAATCACATACCACTATTGTGCACGATATGAATTCACTAACGCACATTCATGTATACTAAATATGTATAATGCATGTTCATGACAAATTTCGGGTTTTTTATCCTTAATCTTGTCACATAAATTAATCATGTGAAACCATACTCAATTCTTCAATCCATATTTATTTCACAACCAACTTTTGGGTCCACTTTGTTCAATTATTCTCATCAAGAACGTGAGGTAATTAGGTAATACTTCCTTCTATAAAGTTTTCCTTCTTTGTCTTAGGTTTCCAATGATACCAAGTTCATCCAATTTGGTTTAGTATACTGAAAGTTATACTCAAAAAATTGTAGATCGTTCTTTAAGCTTTAGCAGAATTCTTTTCTCAACTTCCAATCAGATGCCAAAATTCTTAGAGGTAGAATTAGAATTTAATCTATTCATACAATTTGTAGCCTTATGTCTCTAGTTTAATCATAATTAATAATCATCTCACTCTAAGGTCTACAGATCAAGATATAGTCCAAGTACCGAAGTATGTTAAGTAAAAATCATCCTAGTTATCATACTTTAGCATAGTCATATTTCCATCTTAAATTCATGAAACAATCCACTTCATAAAGTCCTAATTTTTGGTGGAGATGAAGATCAATGTCTTATAAGTACATTGGTTTAAGAATCAAGTCATTTGGACATCGGATGAAGAAGTTATAACGAAAATATCAAAGGATGTTTGAGATACACTCTTCAGGAAAATCAATGGAAAGTCGCGATCGTGCTTCTGCGAGTTTCAGTGCAAAGTCGCGATCCTAAACAACGAAGTCACGATCTTGCTTTGATCTTCTTCTTCCTTCACCGAACAGCTCTTTCATCTCTTTTTCCATTTTCTAGATCTCTCATTCTTATACTTTCCAACTAAAGCATCTATACATGAATCATCTTTTCTGCATTTCTATATCCAACTAATACAATCTCTAAACAAGTCAGATTCAAACTTATTCTCCAAACTAAAAAAAATCGAAACTTCATTTTTACTTCCTCTCTCTATTATAATTTTCCAATTCTTATACTTTCAACTGATGCATATCTTTTCATTTCCTACTCTTCCATTTTCTGCTATGGTCTATTTCACTAAGTTTTTCTTTAAAACCACATGCAATTGGTGTTACACTATCACTGCTCAAAAATATCAACTCATCTTTCTCATCACTGTCACCGAAACTAGCCTCATACACAAGTCATGCATGTGTTCATTTCCAGTGTTACAACATCATCAAATTCATTTACAAAATATCCAAAAAAATGGAACTCAACTTACTTGCTTCTTCAGAAAAATCCCAGCTTTGATAGTGAAGAACAGGGTTTCGGTGTTGAATACAGAACAAGGCAAAAATTGAAAAATAACAAAGCTATAGAACCTGCAAAACCACGTGCTCACGTGTTTTCTTAATTCCTTGACACATGGCTCCCTTGCATGTGAGCCATTTGTCACCCAAATAGAAGTGCTACATGTCATAATGTCACTTGTCTATTTTTCTAAATATCCCAAAATTTCCAGAAAAATTCTTAAAATTCTAAAAAATTTCGAAATAATACTAATTGTCTCCAAATAAATTTTCCATAATTTAATCGCATTTACAAATCCATTTTACCCAAAAAAATGTAAATGAAAACGTGTACAATTTATTTGTATGTGTCAAAAGTACATATACGCATATAAGCGAATACTCAATTATGCAAAGCATAGAGTGCATTGAAATTCCTCAATTTTCTAACCCCAAACTTGGGGTGTTACAACATTTAAATAGATATTTTATTATATCTAATTTTTTCCCCATTGATAATTGTTTTATCTTGTTTAAGTGCAATTTAATAGTGTTAGGATAATTTTAAGATTTAAAATAGGTTGTTTTTACCATTATTTTTTATCATTATAAATAAAAGTGTTAAGACTTAATAGCTCCATTGTTTATTAAACTAGCAATAGTATGGAAACTAAAAACCACCAAAAGCATTGAGACCAGTGTAGATCATCTTGTGAATGCATCCTATTTCCAAATTGGATGATGCCTTGAAATAATGATTAATTTTGAATTTTGGGAGGTCTATCGTGTGCAACATGTTTTGCTTGATTGTAATCCTGAAACTTGTACTCTTTATTTAATTAATTTAGTTTAATTAATAAAAAGAACAATACTTTACTTATTGTTATATTACTATAACAATACTTTACTTATTGCTATATTACTATAGATGATAAGTCTATTTAATTAAAGTTTGTAGTATTAATGGAGCCAACATAACATGACACAATTATATGATTATTATTTTAGAAATCCTTTTAATCATTACTACTTATATAAACAAATTACTATTACATATTATAGATTATTGTTTATAGAGATAAAAAATTTATTAATATCAATCATAATAATCATAGAAGTACTAAAACAATGACTTCAAACATTTTTATTAAAATAATTAAAAAAAGTACAATTATCGAGGAGTTGATTAATGTGGAAGATAATTGAATTAGGGAGAACTTATGTAACAATAATAAAAATCTTCAAGTAATAACCAATGATTTTAAAACTAGACCAAATTAGTTGGGTCGACTAGAATAAGTACAAATTGGACTGATATCCAGTTCAATAAAAACTATTTTGTTAAGTAATAAACTGACCAAATTTTGTCGAACCGTGTGAATCGTGTAACCTTAAATCCCTCTTTTTTTGTTTGAAGATTTTTTTGATGAGATTCATGACATAAGTCGATCTTTTAATGTCAGAAGGACTTGAAAATTGGAGAAAAGAAAAATTTTCAGGGAACATTTGATCCATCATCACTAAAACTTGTCAATTGCTTTCTTTCAAAATTCTTATTGATAAGCTAAATTACAAAATCAATAGCCAATTAAGTTGATCACTTCCAGTAAAACATACATACTATCTGGTTGGTTTTGACGGCCCTTTTAGGTCTGCTTCATAGGATGAACGATGGACACTACAATCTTGTTCTGAAGGGGCTTGGATCCATAGCCATACGGGAGTGCTAGCGTTCTATTACTTAGTGATTTTTTTTCACTATCTTGGTTCTAGACTTCTAGCTCTAGCTCTTCACTCCTGACTACGATTTTTTTTAACACATTAATTCATTAGATTGTTGTGTTCATGGTTTTATTGTACTATTATAAGTAGATATTTCAAAAAAATTAAAGGGTGTTAAGAATAAACCTTGATTAAAGTTTCATATTAACAATATAAATTTATATGTTGTTTCGTATGAGTGTTGAGTGTTGAGTGTTGATAGAATTCAGAGCCTTTTTCAGTGTCTTATCTAAACATACTTCTTCTTCTTTTTTTAACGACTCTTCACTTTTATTCAACTTTGGCAAAAATTTTAGTTTCCATATCTAATTAAACTTCAACCTCTTTAATAATTCTTTAGTCTTATGAAAATTATCTACCACTATCATATTTGAATGTATTTTCATTAACATTTTCAGTTCTGGTTGAGTCGGTCGTGCTAGGCCTAAGCCCAGGCGTAGAACAGTACGTGGGCCGATCAATCCACTCATAGACAATGACCTAAACCTATTCATAGACAATGACCTAAACCTAGCAGGTATTTCTTATATAAGGGATTAACCCACCACGATATAGGTACAACATTAGAACCCTACTTTTCTCTATTCACAGCCACCAAAACCCTTACCAAAAGACTGACTTGAGTGTCGGAGGGGCCTACCAGAAATCAACCTCCGGTGAGCCTTTTATTGTTTTGCAGGTATTCTCCAGCCGGAACTGTTCAGACTAATGGATTCAAGCAAAGGCGTCCAGCCCAATCAAAATCAGACAGAACCAGTTGGCGCCCACCGTGGGGCCGGCCGTCAGGGCACCACGTCTAGAAGCACTCAAATCAGTCAGGCGACAGCAGCCAATCCTGATGTAGCCGCCGTCGCAGCACTTGCACTGCAACGAATGGGCTTGCGACTACCCGCTGCCCTTCTGTTGACGCGCCATGATTCCCAAATCCGTCCTCCACCCATCACTCAAAACCCTAGTGCAGATGAGCTACCACCGCATGACCACACGCAATCTTCACACCCAGATGATCAACCATAACTTCAAAACCGAGATCAAGAAGCACAGAGTGTCGCCCTGGAAGACAACGCCGGAAACAATTTGCATCCTCATATTCAGCACCCCCTAAACGCAAACCCTCCTGCACCACAACAAATTTCCCTCACCCAAAGACAGATAAAGGAAGCGGCCAATCTATTGATTCGCCAAATCTTACAGTCTGAACTGGAGCAACAGCAAACCCCTGCTCGGCAAATTGATGTGATGGCCGATCGGCACTCTACCGAAGCCCTGGCAAAAATTGTGGACGATCGAATCACTATAGCCATGAATTCCCCCCAGATCAACCATCCACACAGTACAGCTCTCCTTTCATCCCGGAGATCCTGGATAGCCTCCCAGCGCCTGGTATTAAGATACCAACGCCTGAAAAATATACTGAAAAGATTGACCCCCTCAACTATCTGCAGCACTTTCAATCAATGATGAACCTACATTGCGTACCAGACGCCATTTAATGTAAGGCCTTCTGTACGGCCTTTCAAGAAGGAGCCCGAAGATGGTTCAACAGCTTACCCCCGCGTTGCATAACTAGTTTTGAGGATTTTAAGCTGCTATTCCTCAACCAGTTTGCTACAAGTAAACGATCACAGAAGACTGCCTTGGAAGTGATGCAATTGACCCAGGGAAAGAACGAAAGTTTGCGGAAGTTCATCACTCGATTCAATAATGAAGCTGTTGAAGTACTTGACCTCACCTACTCGTCCATGTTGGCCGCCCTAATGAGCAACACTAAGGATGAAGAGTTTAAGAAATCGTTGGCCCTCGATCATCCTAAATCCATTCAAGAGATAAGAAATCGGGCGGATAAGTATATCCAGCTAGAGGAAGTGTTGAAAAATACAAAACGCAGAGCAGATGACCGCTGGCCGAGCGGCAGAACAGACGATACGCACAAGCGATAGAAAGATCAGTCTAGCTGGAGGAAGTCGACCGATCGAAAGGACCAATGGCGAGAATCCTTCACTCTGCTCAACAGGCGGTATGCGGAAGTACTGGAGGTCATGAGAGTAGAAGGGGAATCCCTTCGAGAACCCAATAAATTAAAAACTGCCCTCAAAAAAAGGGATTCTTCTTTATATTTTCGTTTCCATAGAGATGTTGGTCATGACACGGAGGATTGCTGGGACTTAAAGAAAGAAATTGAACTCCTTATCCAAAGAGGAAGGCTGGGTAGAATTTTGAAGTACGAAAGAAATGCCGATCGAGATAATGAGGGGAGGAGCGATCGGTCTAACAACTGGCGAAAGCCTTGGAGACAAAATAACACGAACGAAGGAGGGAGGCAAAATAGGAATACGGACGACCGACGCGACACGAGAGGACAGTCCAGGGAACGAGGTGATAGAAACACCGGACAACAGGATGACCGATCGGTTCGGGTCATCAACATGATTTTCGGGGGTAGTGCAACAGGAGGGTCCACTGTCAGATGAAGAAAGATGTATGCCAGGCAAGACCTGTTAGTAAAGAAAAAGAAGCAAAACGATGAGGTGATCTCGTTCGACGAATCTGATTTGGACGGTGTTAGCTGTCCTCATGATGACGCGCTAGTGGTCAACCTGAATATGGATGGTAACGAGGTGAAAAGGGTAATGATTGATACAGGTAGCTCGGTCAACCTACTGTACTATGACGCATTCAAGCAAATGGAGATACCGGAAGAGCGACTGCTGCCAATAGAGAGGCCCATCAAAGGGGTAACAGGAGCATCTGCCTACCCGTTTGCCTGAGTCTTCTTGAAAATAAAATTCGGGCAAAAACGATGTCAGATAGAGAGGAACGTCGAATTCTTGGTTGTGAAGATTGTAGGGGCGTATAACGCAATAATTGGAAGAGCTACCCAAAACGCCCTCAGAGTAGTCGTCTCAACCTACTATCTAGTAATGAAGTTCCCAACACCCTATAGAATCGGTATCGTCAGGGGTCAGCAAAGAATCGCTAGGGAATGCCACTTGGCAGAAACAAGAACACTTGATGGCGCGGTAGTCTTGACAAGTTCCCTTGATGTGAGAGCTGATGAAGAAACTGAGAGGATGAACCCTGTAGAAGAGACACAGCAGGTTATATTGGACGAAGCAGACCGATCCAAATTCACGAATTTGGGTTCCGAACTTGAAGAAGGCTTGGTCAAAGAAATCACAACCTGCTTGGTAGAAAATAGATCGGTCTTTGCTTGGGTACCGAGCGATATGCCTGGGATCTCTCGATTGATAACATCACATTCTCTCGGTATTCGAATAGACTATAAACCGGTCAGACAGAAGAAGCGATGACAAAGCAAAGAGAGGCAAGAGGTGATCGAGAAAGAGATAGGAAGATTGCTTGATGCTGGGTTCATTCGGGAAATCAAATACCCTGAATGGTTGGCAAATGTAGTACTTGTGAAGAAGAAAAACGGAAAGTGGAGGATGTGCATCGACTTCACTGACTTGAACAAAGCATGCCCAAAGGACAGCTTCCCCCTGCCCAAAATCGACCAGCTGGTAGACTCTACATCAGGGCATCAGCTTCTCAGCTTCTTGGACGCTTTCTCGGGTTACCATCAGATTCAAATGAGTCTTGAAGATGAAGAGAAGACGGCTTTTATAACCGACCATGTTGGGCCCCGTTCTCGAAGCCCAACCTTGGTGTTGGACCCCATTCTTGGAACCCAACGATCCGAAACGGAAAACGAAAAGCGCTAGCGAGTGACCACAATAGGGTTATCCCAACGAACCCTCGAAGAAAACCAATCGGGTTGAAGCCCTAATTCCAATTGACCAAGCCTTGGCGCGAAAGCCATAACTTTTCCTACAACTGTCGGATTGCCTTCGTTTTTGATCCATTAGAAAGAAGACATCTAAGTCTACAACTCTTAAGAAGGGCATGAAACGAAATTCGGATTCGAAAACGGTCAAAAACATGAAATACTAAAGCTGGCCCGAGCATGTCCGTTAAACAGACATGCATGTCCGTTAAACGGACATGAAGTGGCCAAAACCCCCAAATTCACCCGAGAAGGTCCGTTAAATAGACTTACATGTCCATTAAATGGACATGAACTGGGCAAGGGGTCCAAAAAATCCGAGAATGTCCATTAAACCAAGTGCCAATCTTTCCCGAGAAGCTCCGTTAAACAGACATGGGTTGGACGGACACCCTGAACTCACCCGAGAAGGTCCGTTACAAGCACTCCAATTTCACCCGAGAAGGTCCGTTAAACGGACATGCATGTCCGTTTAACGGACACACACTGGCCAAAGAATTCCCAGCTTTCTTCCAAGCTTATCCAAAGCTTCCAATCTCCACTAAAACACTAAGAACACTTCTAATCTTCCCCAAACTCCACCATCCAAGCAAAACAACTTCACAAACATTCAAATACCACTTCAAATGCATCAAACACTCAAAACACCAAAATGCTATTCTAAACACAAGCAAAATGGCAATTCCAACAATAACACATTCATCAATCAAACTTTGCAAAAGTTACCAAAATCATGCAAAAGGGAACTTTCTATTTCTTCACTCATTTCCATTTAAAAAGTGGTTCATACCATATTCTCATTACATAGCTTTACTAACATATCGACATTGCATCAAAAACCTTTACAAGAGTTACCAAAATACAATCGATGCTCCATGTTCAATATGCTTATAAAGCTATAAAAAATCTACTACTATCCTAATGCAAAACTAAATCCCTCTCAGATTTGTCCAAATGCCCGCAAGGATTTACCGATCTTCTTGATCTGCACTTGAGGAGTGGGAAAAATAGGATGAGCTTCGCAGCTCAGTGGCTAAACCATTTATAGCCAATGGCTTTGAGCCACACAATCAACCAAATAAAAATACATACAAGCATGTATAGGCATACATATAAAACAATAAGAATTCAACACTTTCAAAGCAATCGACATTTTGCAATTCAAATCATCATCACATTTTGAATGCTTCAAGGCACACTTAGATCATCAAATGCAATGCACAATTCAATGGCTTGAGGGTTCCGTGAACAAAACGACGAAACCG
>JAOSBM010168391.1:0-10592 GCA_027568955.1 Erythroxylum tenue | reverse complement strand
TTAGAGACGATCTACGTTGGTCGTTATGGTTTGATGCTTTGTATAGACACATGGATCCTGGCTTCGGGAATGTCCCGAAACAAAAATTTTTATTTTTCCGCACCGCGTGTAAGTGTTACACGAACCGGGATTTTCCTACAGTTTGGAGATGAGGAATTTACTGGGACGTCTTTAGAGGAATCAGAAAAAGTTAAATTCTAGATTGAGAAGGTGAAGAGGGTGTTGGATGAGATTAGTTGTCCAGCAGAGCAAATGGTGCACTATGATGTCTCCCTTCTGCAGGGAGCAGTTTATGAATGGTGGAAGTTCGTTCTGAGGAGTCCTCAGCTATCGATACCTCTAACTTGAGATTTCTTTACCCAAGAGTTCCAAGAAAAATATATTACAAAGCAAATATATTACGAAGCCTTACAGAAAGGATAAATGGAGGCATTTTTTGAGTCTGAAGTAGAGGAATTTGTCAGTTGCTGAGTACGACCTAGAATTTAATCGACTCAGTAAGTATGCCTTTGAATCTGGACTTACTGAAGAGTTCCGACGTCATCAATTCAAGGATGGATTGAATGATTCCATCAAGGAGCATCTAGCAGCGTTTACTTTATTGCAGCAAATGACTTACCATCAGTTGGTACAGGCTGCAATGAAAAGAGAGAGACAGGAAATGGTCAGGAGAGAAAGAAGTCAGCGGGGAGGCTTTGTTAGAGGAGGTCAGTCCTCATCCAAACTAAGTAGGGAAGGTGTTTCTTCTACACCAGAAGTTACTCAGAGATTTGTAGCTCGGGGAAAGTCACAAAATTATCCCTCAATAACTGCTTCTGGTAGGGATTCGTCTGGAGGTTGAGGTTCTGGTGCTTCGGAGTACCCTTATTGTTCTGCTCATCATTGGGGTGTTGGCTGGAGGGCTACGGGTGCATGTTTTTACTATGGCAGTACTAAGCATCAAATAGCTAGTTGCCCTCTCAGACAAGCTCAGACATCACAAACCAGTAGGGAGGTCTCCCATGCATCTGCTGGGAACAGAGGATGAGGTAGAAGTCAAGGAGGATATAATCAAAACAGACCTAATCCGAGTTCCCATTCAAAAACTGTAAAACGACTAGCTATGCCTTCTGCTTCGGCTCTAGCTTATGCACTGAAAGCTCGCGAGGATCAGGACGCACCAGACGTCATTGCTGGTATTATTTCTCTCTTTAATTCTGAAATGCATGCTTTGATTGATCCTGGATCTACTCATTCATATATCTATGTTGGAGAAATGTTTGATAAGGAGATGCCTATAAATCAGTTAGAGTATGACATTCATGTAACCAGTCCTCTGGGTAGTAGTGTGTTGGTTAATCAGGTGTATAGGAACTGTCCTATTATGATCCAAGAAAATGATTATATAGAAGATCTGATCAGATTACCTTTTCATGAATTTGATTTGATTCTGGGTATGGATTGGATGTCCAAGCATCAGGCAGTAGTTGATTGTGGTGCTAAAACAATTATGCTTGGGAAGCCTAATCAACCTATAATAGTGGTGCATGGCATCTGCACTAGTTCCTTAGCTAATGTGGTATCTGCCATGCAAGCCCAAAAGCTCCTCAGGAAGGGATGTGAAGCTTCTCTAGCATTTATGTTTGATTCTAAAAAGGAGGGTGATAAATTGCTTGACATTCCTATAGTGAATAAATTTCCAGATGTATTTCTTGAGGAATTACCTGGACTTCCTCCTTAATGGGAAGTGGAATTGTCTATTGAAGTTGTGCTTGGCATTGCTCCTATATCTACAGCACCGTATAGAATAGCTCCTACTGAATTGAAGGAGTTGAAGATGCAGTTACAAGAGCTTCTGGATAAAGGGTTTATTTGACCCAGTAAGTCACCGTGGGGAGTACCAGTTTTGTTTGTTAAGAAGAAAGATGGTACACTGCAGATGCGCATCGATTATAGGTAATTGAATAGAGTCACAGTGAAGAACAAGTATCTGTTGCCAAGCATTGAAGACTTATTTGATCAGTTGAAAGATGCAGGAGTGTTTTCAAAGATAGATCTGCGATCAGGACACTATCAACTTCGGGTAAAGGATGTAGATGTACCGAAGACTGCATTTAGAACCCGATATGGACATTATGAATTCTTGGTAATGCCATTAACTAATGCTCCAGCGGCATTTATGGATCTGATGAATAGGGTATTCAGGCCTTACTTGGACCATTTTGTAGTGGTATTTATTGATGATATATTGGTCTATTCTAAGAATGAACATGATCACGATTAGCATCTCCGAATTGTGTTACAGATCCTGCGGGAAAAACATGCTAAGCTAAGTAAGTGTGATTTATGGCTTCAAGAGATATCTTTTCTTGGACATGTGGTCTCCTCTGAAGGAATTAGAGTTAATCCTAGTAAGATAGAAAAAATTGTTAACTGGAAGCCACCACGAAATGTGACAGAAGTGAGAAGTTTTCTAGGTCTAGCTAGTTATTACCGTCAGTTTATGAAGGGGTTTTCAGTGATAGCATCCCCTTTAACTAAACTGTTACGAAAAGGAGTAAAGTATGAATGGTCTGATAGATGTTAGAATAGTTTTGATCAACTGAAAAGTTTTCTTACTGAAGCTCATATATTGGTTCAGCCAACTTCTGGTAAGGAGTATGTTATGTATACTGATGCATCGAGAAATGATTTGGGTTGTGTTTTGATACAGGATGAACAAGTAGTTGCTTATGCCTCTAGGCAACTAAAGTCACATGAACAGAATTACCCTACACATGATCTGGAACTTGCAGCAGCAGTGTTTGCCTTGAAATTTTGCAGCACTACTTGTATGGTGAAAAATGTAGAATTTTCACAGATCATAAGAGCTTGAAGTATCTACTTACCCAGAAGGAACTTAATCTGAGACAACGACATTGGTTGGAACTATTTAAGGACTATGATTGTATTGTGGACTATTATCCGAGTAAAGCTAATGTAGTAACTGATGCTTTGCTTCGAAAGACCATTTCAACACTATCATTTAAGCATAGTGAATGGAAATTTGTATCTGATGGAGCTTTAATAGCTCAATTGAAAGCAAAGCATACTTTGAGAAAAGAAATTTGTGATGCTCAGAGAGCTGATGATAAGTTACAACAACTTATCTTGGTTACTCAGGAAGGTAAATAGTCTGATTTTTCTATGCAAGGAGATGGTGAATTATATTATAAAGATCGGTTGTGTGTGCCAACTAATGATGAATTGAAGAAGAAGCTATTATTTGAGGCTCATAATACAGTATTTATTATGCATCCTGGTGGAAATAAGATGTATCAAGATCTGAAGCAGCATTACTGGTGGTCAGGTATGAAACGGGATGTTGTGGATTATATAGCTAAATCTCTGACGTGTCAACAGGTTAAACCTGAGCACCAGGTTCCATCTGGTTTGTTACATCCTATTTCATCTCCTCAATGGAAATGGGATAACATTACCATGAACTTTGTCACTGGACTTCCATTCACTCAAAGAAAACATGATGTTGTATGGGTAATTATAGATAAATTTCTCAAATCTACTCATTTTCTGCCTGTTCGTCCTTATTACTCTTTGGATAGGCTCGTAGATATATATGTTAATGAGATAAAGAGTTGCATGGAGTACCATTGTCATTTATTTCTAATCGTGATCCTAGATTTTCTTCGAGATTCTGGAAAAGTTTATAGAAGGTTTTAGGTACTCAAGTTAATTTTAGTACTGCTTTCCATCCCCAGACAAATGGACAGTCTGAACGGGTTATATAATATTGGAAGACATGCTTCGAGGTTTTGTGTTAGAGTTTCTAGGAAGTTGGGATAAGTATTTAGCTCTGATGGAGTTTGCTTACAACAATAGTTATTAGACCAACATTGGCATAGCGCCTTATGAAGCGCTATATGGTAGAAGGTGTAAAACTCTGGTATGTTGGACAGAGTTGAGTGAAAGCAAGATGATCAGGCCTAAAATTATGAAAGATGCTGAAGAAAAGATTCAGATTATTCAACAAAGACTGAAAACTACCAGTGATAAACAGAAGTCTTATGCTGATCTAAAAAGAAGGGATACTGAATATCAAGAAGGTGATAAGGTATTATTGAAAGTGTCACCGTGCAAAAAGATACTTTGATTTGGTAAGAAAAAAACTTAGTCCGCGATACATTGGTCCTTATGAAGTTCTCAAAAGAGTCGGACCAATAGCTTATTAGTTGGCTCTTCATGAAGAATTGGCCAAGCTACATGATGTGTTCCATGTTTCTATGCTAAGAAGATATCGGTCTGATGCTACATATAAGGTTCCTCTGCAGAAAATTCAGGTACAACTAGATTTGTCTTATGAAGAAGGTCCAATTTCTATTTTAGCCAGAGAAGTCAGGCAACTTAGGAACAAGCAAATACCTTTAGTAAAAGTACTCTAGTGACACCATGAACTTGAGGAAGCAACATAGGAACCTGAAGAAACCATGAAAGCTCAGTATCCACAACTATTCAGATCATGTATGAATTTCGACAACAAAATTTTTTAAGGAGGGAAGAATTATAACACCCCATGTTAGGGGTTAGAAAATTGATGAATTTCAGTGCACTATATGCTTTTCACAATTGAGTATTCGCTGATACGTGCATATGAATTTTGACACATACAAATAAATTGTGCATGCATTCATTTACATTTTTCAGGTAAAATGGATTTACAAATGCGATTAAATTGTGGAAAATTTATTCAGAGACTATTGGTATTATTTTGGAAATTTAGGAAATTTTCTAAAAATTTTGGGGTATTTTGGATTAAGAAAAATAGACAAATGACATGTAGCACCTCTAGGTCGGTGACAAACGGCCCACATACAATGGGGCCACGTGTCAATGAGTTATTAAAACACAATATTACAAGTTGTATAAGGCAAAACTCGGTAGCTTCTTATTTTCTATTCGATTTTACCTTGATCTTCACCAAACCACAATTTTAATCTTTGCATGAGTATTATCCTGTGCAAAACAAATTACCCAATCCAGCTATTAGTTTGCTTCTCTTTAGTCTTGCTTTTCCCTCCATCCACCGAAACCCTACTCTTCACTGTCATAGTTGGAATTTGTTTTAAGAATCAAGTAAGTGATGTTTCTAATTTTCTGGGTTTTGTGAACGAATTTGATGATGTTTTACTAGATGGAAATGAATTCATGCATGAGTTGTGTATGAAGCAAATTCGGTGTTAGTGATGAGAAAGATGAGTTATGTAGTAGAGAGAGAGGTTTCGGATGAATGATTATTTTGTAGTGGAATGTGCAGGTGTTGTAATATCGATTGCATGGGGTTTAAAGAGAAACTTAGTGAAGTAGATCATAAAAGAAAATGATGTGGGTAAGAAGGATAGCTTCGGTGATGTTAAGAATGCGTTAAGTGAGATTTAGTGAAATTGAAAATGTGCAGAAAGTTTTAAAACGCAGTAGTGAGAGAAAGCTTTTGTAAGTTTCAGTTTTGATTATCAATACCTTATGAGCTTATAGTTGATTGGTTTTGAGATTGTATTAGAGTAAAAAGACAGAGTATATGAATTAGAAATGGATTAAGATGAAGAAGAGAAGAAGAGAAATTCTGCAAAAGTGCATAAAATGGTGTGCATGGGTGTGACTTAAGGTTGCACACCTGTAACACTCCTGTAGCAAGAAGGAGTTCACGATCGTGGCTCTGCTGGTTATGTTGGGAGTTCACGATCGTGCTTAAGCACGATTGTGCACCCCAAGGGTTCTCCACACCTGAACAACTTTGGTTCTTTTGGGCATAACTTTGTCATCTAACCTCCAAATGATTTGATTCTTTAACCAATAGATTTCTAATACATTATTCTACCTCTCCATAAAAATTGGTAGCCTTATGAATTGATTTGGAAAAGATTGATTGAATGAAAGTGAGGGAATCTGTTGGAATAGTATGAACTGAAATATTTTATTGAACATACTTCGGTATTTTTCTTATATCTTGATCTGTAGATTTTCAAATGGAGTGATTCTTAATTTGAATTAAACTAGAGACATAAAATACAAATTGTCTAAAGAGATTAAATTCTAATTCTACCTTTAAGGCTTTCAGAATCTTATTTGAAGTTGAGATAAGAATTCTGTTAAAGCTTAAGTACAGTCTGAGATCTTTTGAATTTAACTTTCAGTACGCAAAACCATATAAAATGATCTTGGTGTCATTGGAAACTTAAGACTTGGGAGAACAACTTTCTAGAAGGAAGTGTTATCAAATTGCCTCACCTTCCTGATGAGAAAATTGAGCAAAGTGGACCCGAAAGTTGGTTGTGAGATAAATCTGGATTGAGAAATTGAGTATGATTTCGCATGATTGATAATGTGACAAGATTAAGGAAAAGAAACCCGAAATTTTCCATGGACATGCATCATACATATTCAGTATACATGAATGTGCATAAATGATTTCATAATCATGCACAATAGTGATATGTGATTGTATTAAATGTTATAAAGGAACGCATAGAGCGACCACTTCCAGATATTGCTGGACTTCAAGGCAATAAGCAAAAAGGGAGCTTTTGTAAGTAATTTAAATGGCCAATTTTATAAGTAATTCAGTAAGTAATTTTTTTATAGTTTTGCTTTGACTGTTTTGTTTGCTATTGATTTGGATTATTGAATGATTTGCAAAGTTCTAAGAATGTGATATGCTTGAATACATGGTATGAAAACATTGATTGCTATGTGAATTGAATTTCAGACATTTCTGTTTTTGAATCTTTTAAGTCCTAGTTATGGGTAAATAGGCATGCCTAGAAGGGTCTACAGCTGCTCCTGTGACACTTCGGTGTTGAGACTTCGGTCTCTCCTTTGACACTTCAGTGTCGAGATTTCGGTCTCTCTTATATAAGTCCCGTTACCCGATTCTATAAATAGATTAGAAGTCATCTGATTTTGTATTCTGATATATGTTTGATTCTGACATATAAAAAATTGTGTTCTGATTCTGAAGGGTTTATACCCTCTTGTGATATTCAGTTATGTTAATTATAAAATTTGTTCTGAAATACATTATGTCTGATTTATTGTTAAAGCAATCTTTTAATGCATGTTTATGCTGTTACATGATTCAGTATGATGAGTTGTCACTTCATGCATAGATTAGTTATTACTTACTAAGCTATATGCTTAGCATGATAGATTTGCCCCGTGTAGGTTCAGAGCGAGGTTTATAAAAACTGGGACAAGTCAACCGCAATGGCCAATGGAGTCTGGGTTTTGTTTTGATAAAATTGTATTTTTTATTTTATTTTGACTTGTTTCTAAAGTCTATAACTTTGAATTTTTGTAAGTTTGTAATAAATATTTTCAGACTGGTTTCGGTTTGGAACAAGTTGTATTAAGTTCAGTGTAATATGATGTATGCTTGTTCTGAATTGCTTCTAATGGAAGATTTTGAATGTTATGCTTTCACTTGGGTTTACTCTGTTCGACTATGTTATTTTATGCTCGGTTCTGTCTATCTGTTCTGTTTGTTTTGTTCTGTTATGTTCTGTGTGAGTGGCACATGCGCATCCCATCCTCCCGGGGGGGTGTTCGAGCGTCATAGAAAAACATAGATCCACTTTGGATACTAATTTTGCCTATATAACTTATAAAACTTTAGCAAATCTTATCTCAGGTAAGATAATGATAATCTAATAATTAAAAACATCAAAATACACTTAAATCCATGACTTTAAAACTAATTTTGAATTAAAAATTAAGAAAAATTCCTCTATTAATTATAAATTAAAAATATAATAAAACTATTGCTAAAGATCTTAAAAGCTACCAAATTAAAAAAGCTAATTCATTTAGCTACATCTTAGTATTTACTTTTTTATGAGTATTCTACCTTGACTTCTTACTTGAGCTCTTCACCCTAAAGGCACCTAAAATGAAGGCTTATTATACTCTTTTTCAATCTCTTAGTTTTCTCAAAGTTCCTCTTCCTACTCATAAGTTCATTACGCCCTCCATTAGAATAGCATTGTCCATCTCTTCTTCTTCTTCTTCTTCGTCTTCTTTACAAATACAAGTACTCAATGAATCTTCTATGACTATTCCTTTTATAACATGATAAACTTAAATATCAATCTCATATATAAGAAACAAGTGTCACATGTGTTGGGATGTCTCAAGGTTCTGGATATCTTAAAAGTTACTTCCACATTCCTTAACTTTAGGATTAACTTTTTATCTTACACATCTATTATAGCCTTAGCATTAGTTAGGAAAGATCTCCTAAGATCAAGGGAACCTTTACATTATCCTCCATATTCGAAAAATAAATTTGCCAATATTAAACAAAATATCTTCTATAATCTCCTAGTTAAGTACTTGGAATACTCCGGCATCTACAAATCTCTAAAAAAACTTACTAAATTTATATTCCTTTATATCTTTCTCAATTTCACTAAGGCATTGAATTCTCATTTGATACTCTTTCATAAATTTCTTCTTTGGCTTCTCTTCTTTATCTTTCTCCTCCTCACCATCCTTATTTTCTTGTAAAGTAAACTTATCCTTCATTGATCTCTTTTTAACTTTTCACTTCTTTCCATTTCTCAAAGTCACTAATTTAACTTACTCCTTTGGGTTTATCTCAATGTGACTGGGCAATATACCTCTTCATATCAGAATTCTCATATAGTGGATGAAAAGACACACTTACTACTTTGGAAGTGATCCTCGAATACATCAATAAATTTTTTTCATGAGCTTCTCAAGACTTGGCTTCTTTAGTTACTAAAGTTATTGTCAAAATCTCAGTGGAGGACCTTCTTTTTTTTTATTATTTCACAAAAAATTAAGATGATTTCTCTATTCAAATTATAAGTAGTCCTATAGGACTTAATTTAAGACTAGTTACTTATGAAAAATAACTTAATCAATTGTGACATATCATAAAAGGCCTAATTTTTACAATTTGTGTGTCCCCTACCACAAATTTCATAACTCATCACTTATGTCAGTTGATTGGCCAATCCTATATTGTTAATCTTTTTTTATTTTAAGGCTTCTAACTTTACCTCTAATATTATCCTTACATTTACATTATGGATTCCACTTGATTTTGGATTTAGCCTCAAGTTCTCCATTGGTAATTAGGGTAATAATTTCAATAAGATTTTGTTTAGGACTTTTAAAGTTGTTAGTCCCACATAAAGATGCATTAACCAACTATTTAGTTTGATAGCCCAATCCACTTTAAAGTGGCTTCATTTGTAATCCCAAATTGAGTATATGATGTGGACATTTTCCCAATAGATCTTTCAACCCCTCACACATTTCATACAATGTCTTACTCTCTAATTGTTAGAAAGATAAGATATCATTGTTGAGTGTTGCTATTTGTACTAGAGGAAAGTGACTACCTAAAAACTTCTCAACAAGCTCATTTTAGGTGGTGAGGGATCCAGGAGGCAACCGCTTCGGCCATGATTTCACTTTGTCATCAATGTAAAAGGCAACAACCTTAACTAAAAATTTTCCTTTAAAGCTCAATTAATCGTGAATATATTACAAATCTTTAAAAAATTGTCAATATATGCATTTTGATCATCATTCAATAAGGCATCAAATTGTATAGGTTATTAGATAACTTAAATCATGTTAGGCTCAATCTTAAAATTATTAGCCTTCACTTTTAACTTAAAAATGTTGGATTCTATCCCAATGAGTGATGATTTAGCATAGTATTTTATAGAACAATATCCTAACAATCTTAACCTTAGAATTTATTGATTCCTTTCTTTTAAATTTTGAAGTAAAATCCTTTCAATTCTTAGATCTAGATAAAATAGTTCTTTGGGACTACTCTTGTCCATAGACCAAAGTAACTAAATTATGAAATTTAGCTAAAAATGAAAGGTTAAGAAAGAAAGTTCAAAAATAAATAAATACAAAAAGAAACAAATGATTAGATTAATAAAAATAAAGTGTTCCTAATATCCTAATATTCATTAATAACATGAAAAACTTGATGTACATATCTAATCAAAACTATGCTAAAGATCACTAGGCAACTACATCTATAGTTCTTATAATATAGTCTAAGTGAACATAATTGTCGATCATACGAGGACTATAAATGCTAGTATTAACAAATTTTATATTATTTAATATAAGGTGATGAATGATTTCATTAAAAAAAAGATTGAGGAAACTATCATCATTAATATAACTAAAAACCAAAGAGTAAGCAAGAATGAAGCTATTAATTAATAATCAAAATGGAGATGAAAAATTCCCCTATAACCTTTTTATACCTAAATTTATTTCGATTCAGTTAGTATCCTTTGTTTCTTAAACTAGTAGAAATTGCAATGTTGTAACCATATCATTTATTAAGAAATATAGCTCATATCCTTAACTTGATTGATTGAAATTTCTTTCTAATCAAAACATCTAAAAATGAATCAGTTTGTTCTATATTTAGGATTTCTTGCAAATCTTGATATGATTTATTAATCCTTACAAATCAATTCCAAAATTAAATCAAAATACTAAGGTAATCTCAATTTAATGACATTAAGTAATGATGAATAATTTTTTGTAAAGCTTAGGTC
>JAOSBM010168358.1:0-10595 GCA_027568955.1 Erythroxylum tenue | reverse complement strand
TTTGCTAAACTATTGTCCATTTAATATTTAAATTGCACTAATTAAGAGTTATTTATTTTAATTTTAGGTACACACTAGATTTGGAACCTTTCATGTACACTCTCACGCCCATGCCAGGTGTGGACATTCATTTAAACGTGGGGTGTAGTAAAAGGTGGGCTAAAGCAATGTAAGTGTAGTGTGTGACATGAGGAGGGGCTGGAAAAACAAAAATGTGTGTGACAGCAACATGTTGGTGAGTGGTGTGTGATGTGCGGTTAAAAAAAGAAAATGTGAGCTAAAAAACATGTGAGGCTAAATTAAAAGAATTGTATAGCAGCTGAAAGGAAACAAAGGCAGTGGCAGCAGCAAATAAAGGACAGCTTGAGAATATAGACTTCCAATACATAAAGACAAAAGAAGATGGCTGAAGCAGAAAAGATAAAAAAAAGAGAGGCTTAGGCGTGAATGAGGGCTGGAGTTAAGTCAAAATGATGAGACAAAGAGAGAAAAAATCAAGCAATTGGTGGCGTTAACAGAGGAACAACTAGTGGCGTGAAAGGAGGAAAGGGGCGCTGGCAAAAATAAACGAATCATTCATGAACAGCCCACCACCGAAAACAGAAGGAACCTTCACTCATTGACAGCAAGACACGAAGTTACAGCTGGGAGAAGGGAGTGAGTCTTGCGTGAAGAAGGAAGCAACGTGACAAAGCCTTCTGGAGACTTCAACTTGCATGAGGCAGCTGGTGATAAAAAAATATACATTTGCTGGGAATTTTTCATGAAAAACTGGTGTATAAAAAAAAGGGAAAACGTTAGCTGCTGGGAGGTTGCATCATCACTTAACACCCATACCACTCAAATACTCTCCACCACACGAAGACAGCTGGGGAGAAGAGAAGCTTGAGACGTTGGCAGCTGGACTTGATGGAGAGAACGTTTAATTGGTAGCAAAAACATGAGCTGGCGGAGACAAATGAGATTGGCAGCTGGTGGTGAAGACACACGTTAGCTAGGATACTCTTCACTCACATAACATTGGGCATAGATCAAAACTCGTTGAGCTGTGGCTTAGAAATAAAAACGTTAACAAGGTGAAAGTGGAGACACGTTGAAGGAGAGGAGGCATCTTGTTAATTTTTGCTCCAGCACTCACCAACTCAACACCAACGTTACATCACAAAGAGAGGGACGCGTTGAGGCAAGAAGTTTGGGCATTTAAAATTAAATGTTAGCTAGTGGAGAAAGAAAAGGTTGAAGGAGCACGTTGCAGCTGAAGAAAAGAAGGGGTGTTTTCTTAATTTATTTTTATTATTCCTTATTTATTTTAATTGTGTGGATTTAATCAATGCAAACATATATTATGACCATGATTTATGTTACATTGATGAATATGTGTGAGTAAATTTTTCTTCTCGGTTAAGGTTAAGATTGATATTGGATTAGGATAATTTTTGTGGTATTGATTTTTGCTTGATTGAATGCATATTTAGTCTTAATTTAGCTTGATCACTTAGATTAAAGACCTTAGATGATTGAATGCCACAACCAATGGGATTTAATTTGTAGGAAAATTAATCAAGCAACATACTTGAGACTAAAGTGTAGACCAACCTTAAGATCTTGTGTGAGGACACCTAGAATTAACGAACTTAATTTTATGCAAAAAAGTGATTTTCACATCGAGTTGCTTTAACTCTAAATCCTAATATGCCACTAAGGCAAGTATCAACATAATCAAAGTGCGTCTGACAATTGGAGAGAAAATCTCATTGTAATTAACTCCTTCTTTCTGACTATACCTTTAGCAACTACACGTGTTTTGTATCTTGTACCTTCAATACCTTAAATTCCTGCCTTTTTCTTGAAGACCCATTTACAACCAATTACTTTTCCTCCCTTGGGTAGCTTAACGAACTCCCAAATTTGATTCTTGTGAAGAAATTCCATCTCCTCACCCATAACTGCAATCTACTGAGCTTATTCTGAACCTGTAATTGTTTCATAATATGTGAAGGGCTCTAGGGACTCCACTTCATCTGCCACTTGCAATGTATAAACTACCATGTCTTCATATTTCTGAGGAGCCTTAATTTTCCTACGGGGATGATCAGTAGCAATGCTATATGGTTATTCTTGTACTTGTTCTTGTTAGTGCTTTGTTTCTAATTCGACCTAGAATGTTCTTTATTCATATTAGTTGGTGATGAACATTGTGAATGACTACTACTTAGAGTTGTTTAAAAATCCACCTTCTTATCAACGCCATCTTCTTTTTTAAAAAACAATACACTCAACAACTAGGTGAAGCATAAAATTTTTATCAAAACTTACATTTCTACTCATAATAACTCTACACTCAGATGGAGACCAAATTCTATAACTTTTTACCCCAATGCTATAACCCATAAATGTTCCCTTCTTTGACCTCGGTTCTAATTTGCCTTTACTAACATGATATTAAGCAGGACAACCAAAAACTTTCAAAATAAAATAATCAGCGGGTTTTCCAAACCATATCTCTAAAGGGGTTTTGCAGTCTATGATAGTTGATGGAGAACGGTTCACCAGGTAATAAGCAGTGTTAACAGCCTTAGCCCAAAACTTTCTCGTCAATCCAGTATTAAAGAGCATGCATTGAGCTCTCTCTAATAATGTTCTGTTAATCCTTTCTACTACATTTTGTTGTGGAGTGTCTCTAACTGTGTAGTGTTTAGTAGTGCCTCATCCTTACAGAATTCATCAAACTCACCTGAACAAAACTCCAAGCCATCATCTGTGAAAAGACATTTTATCTTCTTCTCTATTTGATTCTCTACCATAATCTTCCTGTTAATGGGCATTTTATATTGATTTTAGATACATTATATGTTAAGCTCTTGTCCATTTAATGTTTAAATTACACTAATTAAGAGCTATTTGTTTTAATTTTAGGTACATATTAGATTTGGAACATCTAATACCATAAATCAAGAAAAGATTTTAAAGAAAGTAAGGCTAAAAACGTTAATGTTTTGGAAAATAAGAATCAGGTTAGGCGTGAATGAGAGGTGCTGGAATTATTCCAGACATAAAAACAAAAGGAGGGAAGCTTTTAAAAGATGGTGGCACAAATAGAGAGAAACGTGGAGATTGAATAGGGAAGGAAAAAATAGCAGCAATTGGTGGCGGCAAAGAGAGAAAAGAAACAAAGAGCGTGGCTATGGTTATGTGTAAAGTTAGGCGTGAATGAGTGAGCTAAAAGTCAATTAATACATAGAGACAAAGAGAAGTTGACGGCAGCAAAAAGAACAACGAAAACAGCTCCTTCACTAACTCATGCCACAGCAATGCAAAGAACTACTGGCGTGAACAATAAAGCAGCTGGTGAAAGCAGGTACGTGGAAGCATCCATATTGAAGCAGCTACGTTGCAACACCTGGTGGCAAGGAAGGAAGCAGCTGGTGGCAACAAAATATTGAAGTAGCTGGTGGCAAAAGGAGTGAAGCAGTGGCAGCGTAGATAGAAGAACAAGGAGAGATAGGAACAAAGAAGAGTGTTGTGTGTGAGCTGTGTTGAGCGTGAGCTGGTGGACCAACAAAACTTATTTGTCACATCAACGACAGAGCAAAGAAGACAACTAAGTGAACCAATGAATGCATGAAAGGTGGACCGAAACCTCTCATAAAATCATTCAACACAAGAGAAACAAAGAAAGCAGCAGCTGGCGGACATCGTGAGCAGCTACCGCCACGGGAGAAGGGGTGTTTTAATTTAATTTATTTTTATTCCTTATTTATTTTAATTCTTGTGGATTTAACCAATGCAAACATATATTAAGACCATGATTTATGCTACATTGATGAATATGTGTGAGTAATTTTTTTCGGTTAAGGTTAATATTGATATTGGATTAAGACAATTTTTGTGGTATTGGTTTTTGCTTGATTGAATGCATATTTAGTCCTAATTTAGCTTGATCACTTATATTAAGGCCTTAGATGGTTGAATGTCATAAGCAATGGGATTTAATTTGTCGGAAAATTAATCAAGCAACATACTTGAGACTAAAGCGTAGACCAACCTTAAGATCTTGTGTGAGGATACCTAGGATTAACGAACTTAATTTTAGGCTTCTAGTATTAAATGCCTCTTATTTCAAATTATCTATGAACCAAGTAGGTAATTCGGATTTAGAAAAGAAGGGAATTCCTATGAACATTGGGTTCGACTCGCTTAAGTGAAGTAAATCCTAAATCAATCCACCGTTACAAGTTTTAGTGTCTAATCCAATTGAAATCCGATACCTTAGCCGATTTCTATCATTTGATTAAATCTAGTCGTTTTTAATTCATAATTTGCATCTTGCATATTTCCTTTATTCGCTTCTTTTATTTTGTTTTCAAATCAATCAATTCTTTATCGTCCGAGTAGTTTTTCATCGTTTAATTTAATTGTCTTGCGTGTTGGAATTCCCTTGGGTACGATATCTAATTCTTACCATTTTATATTACTTGTCGACGGGGTGCGCTTGTCTCTAGTTGGTCTAGATAGAACTCAATTTATATTGTTTTATTTAGACCGCAACACTTCTGTTGCTTGGAAGCTTTGAAAACCTTATTTTTATGCTTCAGCATGTATACCCATGTCATCCTGGAGTAGTCATCAATCACAGACAAAAAAATCTTGCCCCACCTAAAGATGAAACATGAGAAGGACCCCAACAATCAGCATAATTGTAATCTAATGTTGCCTTTATCCTATGCACAACCTTCTTAAAATGAACTCATCATTGTTTCTTGAAAATACAATACTCACAAAACCTAAAATTAGATGTCTTATGCCCCCCAAGTGGTCCCTGTTTGTATAAAATAGTCATGTCCTTTTCGCTCATATGCCTCAGTCGTATATGTCACAACTTGGTCAGATCTGATTTTGATTGCTTTAAAGGAGAAGTTGTTGCTGCTGAACCTGTCATTATTGTCCCCTACAAAATATACAAGGTATTTGAGTAAGAGACGTCCTTTGTCTTTGATGCATGGAGCGCGTCTGTCGAAGTACTCCAATCCTTGCACTTTGCTTCAGTTCCAAAAGTAGGAAGCATATTCTTGAAGATCCTCTCTTTCCATCGGCTGCAGCACCTTCTCCTGTTGTGATCGACGATCATCTTTCCAAACCCTAATTTGGTAGGAATTGTGTGAAAGGGAGAAAACGAGTTCTAAGCTTTCCCGATTTTCTTAACTCTCCGTCTGATGGCAATATTAAGCTTTTGTGACTCTCATTCCATACGTTATCATTACACCAGCTGAAATTATTATGTTTTCCTTTAAATGATGTCATGGATGTAACTGAGCTTTATCCTCTAAATGTTGACGCTGCATGACTTTAAAACCCAATTATTCTCTTAATCTCCTCAATCAATCATTGAAAGAACCAAATTTTCTTTTGACGCAAAATTATCTTAAGCAATAAATGTATATTGAGTTTTTGCTTTATTCTTCTTTAGGAATTTATTCTTCCAATGATCTGCTTCTTTATAGTAATTACAGATGTCTCTGGATTTATAGCTGGATCTCAAGATCTAGACTTAGACATTCCTTTTCTTTTTCATTTTCCTCTTCCCTTCTCAGGATGTCCTCGTGATTTTTCAAAATTTGAGGCACCAATCTAACTGTAGAACTTTCTCTAGTATTTCCATATGCCTTATGCCTAAGCTCTCCGGTATGAAGACTGGACCTTACATCTTCTAAAGTGATAGTATCTTTTCCAACAACAAAATAATTCACAAAAATTTCATATGACAGAGGTAAAGAGACTAATAAAATTAGGGCGACATCTGCGATGTCTATTTTATCATCCACATTCTTAAGATCTATTAAAATAGAGCTTAATTATTCCAATTGTTCTTTTAAAGGCATACCTTCCTTCATACGAAGACCAAACAAACGTTGCTTCAAGACAGCTTATCAATTAAGGATTTTGTCATATATAGGCTTTCCAACTTCGTCCATAGGCCTGTTGTAGTATCTTCATTTGCCACTTCATAAATTATCTCATCCGCTAGACATAGAAAAATGGTTGAGTGCGCCTTCTCTTCTTGTTCAGTGAAAATAGAATCGTCCATTAATTCTGGTTTCTTTCCTAAAAGTGGTGTCTAGGTTGACTGCTGCTTAATAGGGCACTCATCTTGATGTGCCAAAGACTGAAGTTGTTCTTCCCAGTAAATTTATCAATCTTGATGTTGTGTGATGACATCTATAAGCTTGATTAACATATTCAAACAAAACTAGTGGCACTGATGCCAGATTGTTACGGAAAATCAAGTAAGAATAAAAAATAGCAATCAACTACACAGGACACAGATTTATGTGGTTCACCCTAATTAATTAGGGCTACGTTCACGGGTAATAACAGATCACAAATTCGTTATGAGAAAAGGAGAAATTTCATGAGGAATGCAGCTAGAGTTTTTCATCCACACATAACCTTAAAACAAATGGAGTTTATATATTACTCCAATACAAAACTAAAATACCGAAAATAACCCTAAAAAATTAAATAAATAAGCTAAAGATTCAAGGCATATCTAACATTATCCCTTTTAAAAGTTAATTATAAATCAATTCCAAGCTCAAAACTACAAGTTTTACTTTATAGATTAAAATGCAATTTTTTAAATGCATGATATACTGTTAACTTCATACTATTAATTTGATGGCTAGACATAGTTTAATTCTTTCTTATAAATAATTAGTTATTATGAAACTATTAAATAAATGTGACTGCATTTGTTAAAGTTGTCACACTGTTTATGCTTTCCTTTCCATGTGAATGTAAATTAATGGAGATTAAACTTATTTTGTCTAATACTTAATCATGAAAAAAAATAGTTTGTTAATGTACAACTATAGTCTTCAGCTTTCACATGTTTTGCTAATTGTCGATGTCTATCAAAATAAAAAACATGTGTTGTAGAGTTTTTATTCAATCAAAACAATTTTACTTTAAGCTACACCAACATCTGGTATCATATTTATTTGTTTAAAAAGGCATTTGGTTCAATAAAACATCTCAACAAATTCAGGTATTCCTAACCCAACAATCACAGCTATTATAGACAAAACAAGTTCAAAGGGTAATATTCAAGTTCAATGGCAAAAACAATTTTGTTATATGGAAGCACTTGATGGAGCCTACGTTGAGGATGAACAGTCTTAGAGATATCTTAACAAAAGATATCGGTGAAGCAATGGAGGACTTGTCAGAACATGATCGAGCGTTAAATGAAAAGGCCTAATTTTTAATTTCCAGTCTAAGAAATTTGGAGTTTTAGAGAAAATATTTTATGCCAAAACGATAAAGGAGACTTGGAATATTCTTATTATAACTTATGAAGGTGCAGATCCTATTGAACGAATAAGACTGCAAGGATAAAAGTGATAGTTAGAGCTTACAAAACAAGGCAAAGATGAGAGTATTCATGATTATTTCTCAAGAATAGAAAAGATAGTGAACAAGATGAAAAGTAACGGAAAAAAGATCACAAAAAGGGAGGTTATCTAGAAAATTTTGTGAATATTGATAGCGAATTTTGATTATTTGATAACTGTGACATTGAATGATCTTCAGGCCTCTCTAAGATCATGGGAAATTTGGATGAATGAAAGATTTGGTTGCTCGATTGAACTGACAAATTGAACATTAAAAGCTCAATCAAAGTTAGAAGCTCCAAAGTAAATGAACAATAAGTGGGAAGGAGGAAACAATTTTAAAATTAACCAAGGAATTAAAGACTTAGAAAAGTAAAATATAATGTTCAATGTTTCAAGTGTAAAAAATTTGGTCATTATCAGTGTGAGTGAAAGTCACATATTTAGTGCCATTACAACAAAGAATATAGTGCCAAAGCTTCAAATGGAAAAGAGAATGATGAGGAAACAATGAAAAAAATGATATAGAGACTTTTTTGATAACCAGTTATGTTGTTGTAAATGGAAAAGATATCAAGTGATTGTTGGATACTGGCTGTACTAATCATCTAAGTGCAAAAAAGGAATTATTTTCCAACCTAGATGAGAAGTTTTTAAAAATAATAAAGCTCAGAGATAATTCCTCAGTTGCAATATCAGGAAAAGGAAATATCAGCATTCATTTAAAGGATGGATCATTGAATTATACTTCTGATGTGTTCTATGCTCCAAGCATTTGCCAGAATCTTCTAAGTGTGAGATAATTGGTAAAGAAAGATTATGACTTGTGGTTTAACAAGCAATTGGCATTATCACTGATAAGAAGAAGGTTTAATAGCAAAAATAAATATGTCTAAAATTTGGCTATTTCTAATCAAACTTTGATTATGATGTTGGGTTATGCTGCAATACAAAGGTTACGAATGATAATTGGCTTTGGCAAAAGCATCCTGGAAACTTTAATTTTTAAAGCATCAAGTTCCTAGTAAATAAAAAGTACATTTTAGGTTTGTCGAATGTTAGGGTTCCTGATTAGCTGAGTGAAGCTTGTTTGATGGGAAAGAAACATCAAGATCCATTTCCTAAAAGGTGTTCACAAAGAGCTACAAAACCATTGGAGATTGTACACTCAGATTTGTGTTATATGGAAGTTCCTTTTATGGGAGGTAATAGATACTTTATTACTCTCAGTGATGATTTTTAGCAAGAATACTTGGGTTTATCATTTGAAGATTATCAATTTGGAAAGGATACAGATCTATATGATATTGATGAAAAGTAAGTTACTTATTATGCTTTCTTTACAGATGGATATCCAGTTACATTCCAAGAATCAACAAAAGATAACAGATAGATTCGAGTTATAGATGAAGAATTCATGTCATTGAGAAGAACAAAACATGGGAGCTAACTAATCTTACAAGATGAAAGAAACCGATTGGAGTTAAATGGTTGCCATATTCGATATTGTAGGGATGATTATTTCTATAGCTTCTCAAAGAAGTTTGAAAATTTTTCCCAAATAGATGTCAAATTAGCTTTCTTAAATGAAGTTCTTAAAGTGGAAGTTTACATTAAACAACCACCAAGTTATGTGAAACAAGGGAATGAAGATAAAGTTTACATATTGAAGAAGGCACTGTGTGGATTGATGTAAGTGTCAAAAGCATGGTATACTCGTATTGATTCATATTTTTAGCTAATATTTTTGTACAAATGTTGTTATGAGAATGCTTTATATTAGAAAACAAACAAGGATAAAGATATCATGATTATTTACTTATACATGGATGATGTTATCTTCACTGGAAATAATCTTAAGTTACTAGTATAGTTCTCGGAGGCTATGATTTCTTAGTTTGAGATGATATATTTGAGTTTGATGTTTTACTTCCTTGGTATCAAAATAAAACAAACAGATCGAGGGATATTTATTTCTCATGAGAAATATGCTTAAGTATTTTAAATAAGTTCAAGGTGGAAATTTGCATTGTGATATTGACTCCAACTGAAGAAAGATTGAAGCTTTACAAATATAGAGTGGAGAGTTGGTAGATGCAACAAACTTTAAAAGACTTATTATAAGTTTAAGGTATTTGATGTCAATAAGACCGAGTGTTGTTTATGGAGTTAGACTTTTGAGTGGATTCATGGAAGCATCAAGATAATCTCATTGGCAAGCTACAGAATTTTACTCAAAAGGTAATAAGGTGGAGCTAGTTAGATATACTAATAGTGATTGGGTTGGTGACAAAAAAAAATCAGAAAAGTACCTCAGTTTATGTTTCTAATATTGGTTCATGAGCATTTTCTTGGTCATGGAAGAAATAAAATATTGTAGCCATTTCAATGGCAAAAGTATAATATATTGCAATAACATGTTATGCAACCCAAGCATTTTGGTTGTGGAGAATGCTTGGTGAATTATAACATTAGTTAGATAGTCCAACAATAATTTCTATGATAACAAAATAGCAATTGACTTAACTAAGAATCCAGTTTTCTACAGTAGAAGCAAGCATATTGATATTAAGTATTATTATGTTCATGATTTGGTAAAAAAAAATGAGATCATGATTGAGTTCTATGCCTCATAAGATCAAATTGCACATATGTTTACAAAGACATTGAAAGCTGAATTGTTCTACAAACACAAGAAGATGCTTGGAATGATCAAACCAAGCTTAGTGGATGCTGATGGAGATTAAGCTTATTTTGTTCAATCTTTAATCACGAAGAAAATAAATTATTAGTGGACAATTGTAGTCATTGACTGTCAAATATTTTACTAGTTATCAAATTAATGTAAAAATTGTCAAAATTTATCACAATAAAAACATGTGTTATGAAATAGTTATTAAAGTCGGTATTAACTGACTTATTGCAAGTATAAAAGGGGTTGTTATACTCCAAACATTGTTGTAATAGTGAGGAAAGGTGAGGCGTAAAAATGGAGTTAGTGCCTGTTTGGATAGGCTTATAGCAGTAGAGCTTTTGTTAGTAGAGCTTTTCTAAAAAAAGCTTTTTTAAAAAGTCAGTTGACTGTTTGGTTGTCATTTAAAAATGACCTTTTTTGAAATAGCTTCATATAGACTGTTTGACAACATAAAAATAAAAAATACTTTTAATTTTAACTATATTTTATTTTGTAATAAAAATTATTTA
>JAOSBM010168349.1:0-10596 GCA_027568955.1 Erythroxylum tenue | reverse complement strand
GCTGTAGAGACCTGAAGAGGCTCGGAGAAAAGAATACTTGTATCTTTGCAAAGTATAGTGAAATATCAGAAATGATTCTGAGGACTGGACGTAGCCCACGGTTTAGGGTGAACCAGTATAAATCTATCATGTCAACTTTCTCTCATCTCTTAACTTTTACAGTTATTGTTTCATACAAGCATTTAGAAAATAGATTGCATTACTTGATAATACTGATTTTCAATAGTTCAGAGAAAAAACAAGATTTTTAAGAAGTTCTTAAAAAGGGGATCATCGAAAAGAAAACACAATTCAACCCCCCCCCCCCTTCTTGTGCATTTTGTATATTGAACATTAAGACTATACTAACATGTGATTCACTTCAATTACAATTCAAAATCCACATATACAGTACACAACATTTTGTTTTGATTTCAATCTCAATACCAAAAGTATGACATGAAATGGAATGTTGAGACACAAGACTCTGACTAGACTTCTCAGATTCAACTGATCAGACCTTTGACCCATTCTTGTCCCCAAAATGCAAGTACTAGAATGTTACTATATCACCTTCGTTGTTAGAAATCCCTTGCACTTAAAAAAAACATTACAATTTTGATGAGTATGCAAGCTCAGTGAGTGAACCATCATCGATGTATTCACTCAAGTTAGATCACAAAAACTAGTATATTAAAGTTTATCATACTTCCACAAGCATATCATGTAAGCATTACATATCACAACACACCTTCCATTAACTTCAACTGTAATTCATTAAATCAAAACAATTCAATAATTCATTTCAATTCAATCATTTGATAAATGTAGGGATGTATATGCAAATGCACTTCGATTTTCATTTTCATTTTTGTTTTGAAGTGACCAAGCGCCTATTAACCCAATTTGTTGTCCTGTATCCGTTGTGGACACCGAGATCATTTCTGGCCCATATCTATTATGGATACTGAGCCTATGTTATCTAAACCTAAGGCTCCTTCTCGTAGTCCTGAGCTCAAAGCTTTTTTTAACACATCGGTCACTCTGGTCACAACTCTTTATTTGACCATGCGTTTCAATATGATGAGACTCATCATTTCATATGGTATGTTCTCATTTCCTTTCATCTCTGTGTACACATGTCACATATATCAAACTCCTTGGATCTAAGTTCGGCATTTATTAATTAGTTGAACACACGTTCCATATGAAACATACAATTCATACAGAAGCACATATAAATGAGTTTACAAATCTAAGTTAACTCACAATACACTCTAGAAAAGTTATTGCCTCTATGTTCCGGCAATGTATGGACGTTGACGATCACCTTACGCATCTATCATAATGCAATACACACATAGTTCACAAATCACTAATTTGTTTAATCATATGAATCTATAATCATGCACATATATATTTGTTTGTTTCAATGCATGCTCAATTAACTTTCCAAATATGTACTCTTATGCAAATATCTTGACCATTCAAACATTATAGGTTGTATACTACTAGTTTGGAATCAGGTTTATACCTTAAGTAAGCTTGATTTACTCTAAATTCATCAACCATACATTCACCAAACTTTTCTATCAATATATAATCATATAATTATCCAATTCTCATGCACAACTATCTCATGATCTCTAATGCTTATTCATTCATGCCTAATACACATTACTCATATCTTTAAGATTATGTTTGCATTCATAAGAACATCTTTAAATTTCCAGATTTGGTTACATTGACACTAAAACAATACATTCTTTAAGTTGACATCAATTAACAACCTAAACTTATCAAGCTCTTATTATTAACCAAACAATAATCTAGGTTCATTCTAAGCATTAATCAAGTCTAAATACACCACTTTAGAGTGACTTTTCCTCAGCTGGTTCGACATGTACACAAGGCTGAAATTAACATTCCAGAACTAGGCCCATGATTATAGGGGACGCTGCCATGATCATGAATGAGGCTTGTGCAACAGGAAATGATCATGCATTGAGGGAATTTTGTTATTCCATGTTTTGTTGACAGTTAAATCAAAAAAAGGGCATTACTAAGCCTAATTAGTTTTCATAATGTTATCAATATTGTCCTGATTATTTTGTACTGAGGGAATTTTGTTAGTCCATGATTTGTTGACAGTTCACTCGAAAAAAGGGCATTATTGAGCTTAATTGGTTTTCATAATGTTATCGATATTGTCCTGATTATTTTACAAGTTATAGCATACTTACAGGCTACAAAACTGATGTTGAACGAGAAAGGTGGAAGTAAGCTGTTAGGCCCCGTTTTCGGAGTCCAACCCTTGAACCATAAAACGTGTGCTTATTATTGCTCATCATACAAGCGTGAACGTATTATCCTGCAAATTTGTTTGTTTTTTTTTTCGATTAGCCATCCTCTATTCATGCATTGAGGGAATTTTGTTATTCCATGTTTTGTTGACAGTTAAATCAAAAAAAGGGCATTATTAAGCCTAATTAGTTTTCATAATGTTATCAATATTGTCCTGATTATTTTGTACTGAGGGAATTTTGTTAGTCCATGATTTGTTGACAGTTCACTCGAAAAAAGGGCATTATTGAGCTTAATTGGTTTTCATAATGTTATCGATATTGTCCTGATTATTTTACAAGTTATAGCATACTTACAGGCTACAAAACTGATGTTGAACGAGAAAGGTGGAAGTAAGCTGTTAGGCCCCGTTTTCGGAGTCCAACCCTTGAACCATAAAACGTGTGCTTATTATTGCTCGTCATACAAGCGTGAACGTATTATCCTGCAAATTTGTTTGCTTTTTTTTCGATTAGCCATCCTCTATTCACCGTTGTCCTCATACCATTCCAAAAACATTCCTATTTGACCAATTAATAAATGACAGTCCATTCTTTTGATTATGTCCTCAATCATATTGTACCTATCATCGGACATGAGATCATGAAGCTTGAAGTTTGGAAGTAATGGAAGCTAATAATCCTTCGGAAGCATGGCGGGTTTGCTGCGGCGAAGACCCCTTGGTCAAATTACGCTGCGGCGAAGATGACAAAAAACACACTGATTACCCTAACATCTTTTCTAACCTTACCTTCACTCTTAATCATCCCAAATTCACTCCCTCTAAAGCATTATCATTTCAAGAAAATTCAACTACCAATATTATTTCGTCAAACTCTCAAATCTCTACTCAAATTGTTCACTACTTACAACTAATTCTCATCCTTCACTATTTCCTATCTTTCTTTTCCATAACATCTCTCTCTCATATATATATCAACAATTCATGTTCAAAATCATCATCTCAAGTTGATAACTTTCTCAAGTATACCTAATTTCAACTCAGCTTTATCCCTACGCAAATTCATATTTCCACTCAACATCATCTATACATAATTCATAATTCATTAACATCAAAAGATAAGAGTTTTTACAAAGTTGTAATGACATTTCAAACCACAATACATCAAGGTATCAAAATCCCAAATACATAAGATATTTGAACCAATAACTTGAAATATGACTAAAGCCTTGTGTTTTCCAAAACTAACTCAAAATACAACATAAACAAATTTGGAGTGATGCCTTGACTCTCTTTCACTCCATTTCTTGCTCATCACCTGGAGGTGGGGAAGGAAAATGGGGGTGATCTTAAAGCTCGTGGGTAACAAGTTTATAATAAAGAATAAGCAAAATCATTGAAATGTGTCATTTGTCATAGAAATTTATAAAACGCATCGTTCTCAATTTTTTAAACAAATTCACAATCTTAATCTCAAACTCATAGTTCGAATATCATCACATAACACTCAACTATGCACCATTCATGACTATAAAAAAATTCAATGCACAAACAAATAGCTCGAGAGTTCTGTGGAACAAAACGGATAAACCGAAGTTTATACCGTGAACAAAACGAGTCCGATTTCTCAGGATCTCGTGGCCTCAAGCGGGCAGCCGGGAGATGGCTATAGGTCAACGTGCACGTGACTAACAATTCGTTCCTCTCTTTCCCAATCACAAGCAAATTTATGCTCAAATCATTTGATCATACTTGCATGATTTTTCTTCTTTCCAAATATACAAAATGCCATGAATTTTCCAAGGCATAACATAAAATTTTTCAATGCATTTCCATCTTTATTTTGAAATTCATCAACAAAATTCATATACCGAAACATGTAGCAATTTTGCAAATCATTCAAAAGCAACAAAAGAAACATTTATGAAGTAATTGAAATCATTCTTGAATTGGAAGAAAAATTAATGGCTCATTAATAAATTATAAACATGAAACCTACCTTAAAAATCGTTGCTTATAACTTGCTCAAAGGTGCCTCACCTTTTGCTCCTCTTTCCTTCCTTCATTTCCTTTAACAATAGCTAAAAATTCCATTCAATTGGAATTCCAATTTATGATCAGGTAAATGAAGAAATTTGATAATACTTTCTTCTATAACAATGTTTCCCATTGTCTTAAGTTTCTAATGACTCCAAAATCATTCAATTTGGTTCGTTACTAGAAAAGTTATGCCCTAATCATTTTTGGTTTGTTCCAATACTAACACAACATTCTATGCTCAACTTCCCCTCAAAACTTGATATCTTTAAAGACTTAATTAAGACTCCATTTCATCAGAAAAATTGTATCCCTATGTCTATAGTTTACACCAAATTAAAAATCACCTCATTTGGATAACTACACAAAACGTTATGCTCAAAATACCAAAGTATGTTCGTGCTGGAAAGTTCGTCGCAGCGAGCCAAAAAGTTCGTCGTGACGAACTTTTACAGAAATGTACTCTGGGAACATTTTTTGGGACATTTTCCAACTTTTTACTTCCCACATTTCACATATATCCCATCTTATACCTAAACCATCTTCTCTACTTTATTTCCACTTCATTTTTAACCTCATTTCAAACTTAATATTAGTGACAAATAGATCATGATCTGTCTTGATCATTAACCCAAAAATTTAAAACATTTTCATATACCATTTATCAAAATTTTCCCACACACATTTAACTTCATTTTCACTTCCATTCAACTTCTCACTATCACCAAAACATGCTTCATTTATCAAATCAAAAAGAATGATGCTTATACTTACTTGTTTAACTTCAATATCTTCAAATTCTTCAAGAATCTCCAAAACCCTAGATCTTCTCTTCTTTTTCTCCTTTCTTCTCCCTCACTCACGATTCTTCCCTCTCAAATACAGGACAACATTTCTTCATCTTCTAATTAATACTCTTAATGAATGTGAAAGGTCCACTTTGCCCTTCATTTAAGCCTATAGCCTTTTAACGTTAAGTGATCTTCCAAAATTGCCCTTGATACATTCTTACAATATTAAAACTTAAATTCCATAAATCCATGCAATAAATCCTCCCAACCTTGACATAATAATTCCTCCATTTCCCATTTAACTTCATCACTCGAATACTTTGTTTCAAATGACCTTAGTCAATAGACTCACTCGGTCTTTCAATCCCTTATTTGGTCAGTCACTTTCTTAACTAGTTCCTCATTATGTTTTAGATCACTCACATTTTTTTTCCACTTCCCGTGTCGATAACACCAATATCATATCATATCAATATTTCCTTAACATACTCACGTATATCACATTTCGAACCTAAGACATCTTTTATCCATAGCACTAACTCGTAATAATTTCATACTGACCAATTCACGCCGGGCTTAGTGAATCCTTTTTCCTAACCTGAGCACACCTTGTACTGCATGTAAGCATACCTTAGCAAGGTAATACCCTTAGAGACCATTCTTCTTTCACTTAATAATTCACATCGCTTTAGTGCCAATACATTTAACTCTTATATCTATCGCACTGTATTCCATGTCTTTGGCGTGGATCCACCTAATTCATTCATCTTTCTCGAATCACTTAATTTCTAATACTGATTGACTTCACTTATCAACAACCTCTCCAATCAATTTGGTCTTCAACCATTTTTATCCCTTAATCATCACAATGCAAGAGCGAATGACTCTTTTTCTCATCTAACTCCTCTTACAGTATTAAAGTTGTTGGAACCCCACTCTGGTGAGATACGTGTCCGACGTCCCACGTGACACCTGGACGCGCAATCCACGAGAGAGGGATTCCTCACCACAAAAGATCAAACTTAGTTCACTTACTCCCGAAAGATCTTGATTATCCCGAAGCTAGAAAGAAATTTCATGTCTCTAGATTAATTAGAATAAAAAATCTCCTCAATCGGATCTCTATAGATCGAGAAATCGCCTAAAATATGAAAATATATGCAATATCTCCACACAATTGACTCGCTTTGATTTAATCCGTAATTGTCAAAAAAATCAAAAACTTTAGATTTATGCGGAGAAATAGGAAAAATTTCTTAGAAAATCAATGCTTCAAAAATCGAGTAAATCGGAGGTCAAACGAAAAAGTTACAAGCAAAAAAGTGAGAGGAGGTTGAAGTTGGAAAAAAGAATAATCAGAAAATTAAAAAAGAAACTGGCAAACTCGTGCGAGGTTACATAGACGAGGCGATCGCAGTCGCGAGTGCTCGCAATCACGAACCGCTCCCAGGTGCGAGGCGCTCGCGGTCACGAGCGCTCGCACTCGCAAGGGCACCTGCGAGTTTGAACAATTTAAAAAAAACAGCTAACTTCGAAAATTAATAAATTTTCACACTTAAATCCAAAATTTTTGAATTTGGTATCAATAAAAAGGTAAAAGGAAGCTCTACAACTTCCAAGAAGGGTTTAAAAACTAATTTGGCCATTAAGGGGGTCAAAAGTCACTTCAAAAAGTCTGCCAAATTTGAAATTGTCCTACACAAGGCCAGAAGTTTGAAAAATCATATCTTTTAACACAATAGCCTAAAAATGTCACATTTTACCTTAATGGAAAGATAAGAAGATGATTTAAAAATTTCATGAAGGGAGAAAAAATCAATTCAGTCATTAAAAGAGGTAAAAACTCACTCAAAGGTACTGCCTCTATAAAGACTAATCAAACAGTAAAATGACCATATGAACAGTAACTGCATTCTTCCAATCCTTATAACTTTGTCATCCTAAGTCCAAAAATGACATATTATATACCAATGGAAAGCTCTAAACATGAACTACATTCTTCAAGAAGACCCTCTAAACCAATTCACACTCTAAGAGGGTCAAAACCTCAATTGAAGTTTCTGCCTATGTTTAAAAAATTGGATAGCACCTCCCCTAAAGTTGTTCTAACCAAAACTTCAACCCAATCTCCATCACCTGCACAAAAAAAACTTCAATCCTCATAATCCTGAATCTTAGCCTTTAACTTTAAGAATATAAATGAACTTCCTAAAATACCCCAAATTCATCTTATTCTTTTAATTTCTAACAACATATAAAACTCTAATTTAATCCCTCCAGTTAATAATCATTAACCGAAGCAAATAAAACCCTCAAATTATTCTTACTAAAAGAAGATTAGCAACTAAACCTCAAAATAAATTAAACATGCTTATTTACTATGAAAAAGGAATCGGGGCCCAATAATAGTGAAATCACTTTGATAACAGTTGTGATGCTCGAAGTCAAATAGAACTATACATTGATCTCATGTTCCTATGAACTCCAAACTATAAACTTTAAGCATATCTCTGACTAAACATTCAGTCATTTGATTCTACATTCTTAGCTGCTATATGATGTTTTGACGTATTTCTACTAGGATGTATAGCTTAAATAAACATTTGTACTCTTCTAATAATCTCTTTGCTCAATCATCTTTATTAGTACACATACTTCTTATTTCAATTAAAAAGTATCATTCTTCCTATTCGATTTCGAAATTCGTATTCATTTTCGATTCCTTAGTAAGATTTGTAATTTTTGAATCCTCAACTTGGGCTTTGTTCATGCGAAACTGATCTTAAATTGTCAATGACTAGTCAATTTGGCCAAAATTCAACTTCACATTTTACACTCTTTATTGCACTAGATTTGATAACCTCAATATCCAAATTTGTGATACACTGCTATTGAATTTTTCTATTCAATGCATCTAATTACAACACTAGCTTTACCAGTATAATACCCATTTGTACAATCATAATCCTTCAAATACCTCTATCTATGGTCTCAGTCTCGTATTCAATTCTTTCAACTCAATATTTACCTCAAATTTTAAATGATCTGTGTATTTCAAAATGGTCTTGTACTCATAATGTCTCCAAACATTCAAAATGACCACTATTGTAGCAAGCTCCAATTTATACATCAATTAATCATCTCATGGGGCTTAATTGTCTCCCTGCATATGAAATCACTTTATCATGCTGCATTGGATTTTATCCTAAACTCTTATACAATATCATTGTATACTATAAAATCTCCAATTCCAAACGAAAAAATTAAATCGGTGTTAATTCCTCAAAATTCTCTTTACTTTCATCACTCATACGATTTACACGTTTTTCCCCAAATATTCAAACTATTCTTCTCAACTTTTCGAATACACTTTACATGTTATCAAATTTTTGCTTGGATCGCTTTAATCTTCAATACTATAGTACTGTCAGGGGTAATTGTTAACTCAAACAATTATTATCAAACTTCTTGTGCCCTTGATTCATTATCGTAATTCCTTAAGTAACTAATTCCTCAATGAGGTAACATTATCTCATATTATTTTCAATTTTCTAATTGACTTACCTTTCTCGAATGATTTTTCTCCATTCTTTAGGTTTCCTCATATTTCACATTGACTTATTCTAATGTTTGCTCATTCATACTAGATTCTCCACACTTTTCCATTTATTTGCAATCTTAAGTTCCTGTGTTTGTAAAACATTCATCAGGTCAAATTTGTATCTCCCGAACATATTGACACAAAATATAACATGAACCTATATACTCCTTATATTGGCAATCAATGTCTCCTCAATTTAAGGAATCCACTCACATAATTGGATACTTTCCGTCAAACAAAATACATACATTCTCAGTAGCATAGTCTACCTCTGTTGTCTGAGTCTTTTTCAGAAATAGGACTCCAATATTTACTTTTGATTTGATTAATAATCATTTATTCCTCGAAATGGAACATTTGATTCACGCGATATGATCCGATAAAACATCTCTATCATAAAAAGGTTTCTTACCTTAATCATCTTAACTGCTTCCACGATCTTTATCACTCAACTATATTCCTCATTACTATTTCAGCTGTTCTTAATACCTCAATAAGATCGATTTCAACTATTCATGATATTTCACTAATTTCAAGTCCTGTCACACTTTGCTTGATCAAAATATTCTTTACAATAAAACTCAAGGAAATAAAAGGCATATTTGTTTACCCCCATATTTTGGTATGTACCATCAAGATCATTACATCTTATATACCAAAGTAATTTCGGTAAGTCACCAATTTATATTGATGCCAATTATACGTCAATCACAATTGATTCTAAACAACTTCTAAATATTCTTCGATTATTCAAATACTCCTCCATAGTAGTTACCTTTTCAACATAATCACCTATATCATACTCCCATTGTGTTACTCTAATTCATCTCATGATTTTAACTCTAGGGATCATAGATTATCTCTTATACCATATCCAAATATAGATCTCGTATGTACTCAATCACATTATTCACCAACATAACCACATGATCGAATATATTCTCTTAATAACTGGTCTACTTAACCTTGAGAACTTCTACATATATTTCCATCAATTGTTTCATTTTCCATACGTACGTTCTTAATCAATTTAGAAAAATAGATGCATAGCCATCTTGAAATTCTGATATCAAATTCACTAACATAATCTTATACCGGGTCATAACTCTTATCACACTAATTTAAACAATCATTCTAAATTCCAAGTTCAACCTTTCAATTCCACTTTGCTTGTACACCGTAAATCTTATCATTTCCACTTATGTCTCTATTTCTTCAAAGTCAATTCATGAAAATATTTTCGCATCCATGTCAATTCAAGTACATATCCACAACCAAAATTTTGTCACCATATTTACTGACATAATCAAAATTACTTAATCTATGTCTAACACATCAGACTACGTAATATTTCTTATTTCTAAAAATCCACAAACTTTCATTTTCTCATATCATGAAATGCCCATGTGCTGGACCCTGTTTTCGGAGCCCAACAATCGATTCCTGATACCAAAGAACGTTAGGCCCGAGTCCTGACCCTCAAGGCTAAACTCGGGGTAAGCCGTCGGGACAGTCGTAAGAATGTAAAAGCGGAAAGGAGTCTAATAAAATAAATCCTAGCGTGGCAGCAAAGGGGGTGCATAGCGACGTCAGCCAACCCTCGCTGCGACGAGTCACAAAAAGGAGGCACTCGTGGCGACGATAAATCGGTACGTCGCGGCGAACCAAAGAATGTTCGCCGCGACGTCCACTGGCCTCGTCACGACGTGCGTCCCAACAACAAAAATCTGACATTCAACCATTTAACATTCAAACAATCATGCATTCACATCTAACATCAAAGTAAGCATACTCATATACAAAAATAGCTTCAAATCTTCATACCATCACCATGAGTTCATACAAACTTACATATCACAGCTTAAAACAAAAATACGTAAGGA
>JAOSBM010168340.1:0-10596 GCA_027568955.1 Erythroxylum tenue | reverse complement strand
GAAGAAAGATTCAAAGAAATCAGACGAAACTTGAATATGGTAGTGTTGAGTGACCAATCGTCTGACATGTCATGACCTAGATGATTTCCTTAGTAAAGAAGAAAAAAGTCGTAAGTTTTCAAGACAACAGTAACATTAAGTTACAGAAGATAATTTCTTTCAAAAGAAAGCCTTAGAGGGAAATCTTCTCAAAGCCTTTAGAATATCACCTACTCTAGAATACTCTTGAAATACTCTTAAATCGACTTTTGCATAACTCTCAACAAAACATTTTATTACTCTGTTCTTCATATCAAGTTCCCTTTACTCACACTCTAAACTTCAGATACTAACATCATTACTTTGAGAAATATATTTGTGCGTTTAGTTTTTATTGTTTATAGATCACAAATGGAGCAATTAATGATTTGTGGAAGACATGTTGATTTCGATTCCTTGAAAAAGAACCAGATGGACATCGAACCAGAGATTGATGTAGTTGGTTGGAAAAACTTCTTTCAAGTCTGTGAAACAGTTTATTTGAATGAAGTATATGAGTTTTGGAAGAATGCAAAAATAGTAGACAATACTTTAGTATCAGTGGTGGATAGATTGTCGGTTATTGTGACACTGTAGTTAATCAAGAAAGCTAGTAAATGTTCATATGTTGGAGCAAAGCTATCTCATTACACAAGATGGATGTCTCAAGCCAGTGTAGAAAAAGCATATATCAATCGACAACTCTATGGAAGTAGTGACCCATAAGACAAGAAAGCATCAACTCTTGTGCCGAAGGTAGGGTTCTACATGCGCTATTTCTTTTTATTGTGTTCTACTAAGAGCAGGCTCGAAGAATGCTGTGACGACGATAGATGAACAATGCTGGTTTCATCTACTCAACCATCAACCTATTGATCTTCCACACCTAATTCTCAGTTACATGATGAAGTTGACGAGAGATTCCAATGCCCTACCATATGGTATGCTATTGACAAGAATCTTCAGAGATTCTATAATTTTTCTTGAAAGAGGAAACATAATGAAGATGAACATAAAAAGTATCATTAATGCATCAACCGTCAGTAGAATGGGTTTGAACAATCAAGAAAAGGAGGATACATATTCTATGGAGAAAGCAAGGACTGAGGGGGAGCAGACTGTCAGACATAGCGTGAGTGAAAATGTGACACCCAAAAGGAAGACAAAACCTCAATCCACAGGAAGAATGTCTATAGAAGAAAAGAAGAAATCATTAAAAGAATCAGTGAAAGCTAAAACGATTTCTCACAGGGAAAAAAGCCAGGTGAAACAGTCTAAAAAATAAGTGTCTTTGAAAAGAAAGGGGGAGACATTTCATTCCAAAAAATCCAAACAATCAAGGAAGTCACCAAGATTGTTAACCTTGCGTCAACAGGAACAGAAGAAAAGGAAAGGTTTGACTTATGGTGGAGATTCTGGAAAGAAAACACCACAGGCTACTAGATCTTTGGTCTCAATTTTGCAAGATCAATCAGCAAAATCGACCAAAGAAACTAAAATTAAGAGGAAGTTGGTGTTTGAAAGGAAGAAACCTTAACAACAACCTCCGTCTAGATAAGAAAGTAAGAAGCAGAAGACCAACCAAAAAAAGAGTACTTCAACTATTGTTCAACAGAAGACAAAGTCAATTGAACACACTTTAGTACATCTTAATCCTTCTCAACTGATCAGAAAAGAGGATTTAAGACTGAAGGTGATTGAAGAAGTTGTACCTGTGAGGAGTAGAAACACTATTATTATAAGAGAACCCTTGAGAAGGTTGGTCAAAGTACAAATCGAACCAATATTGATCAATAATCGATCAATACATTTGTTGAATCATAGAGAGAAAAGATTATATGGTGTTCTGGGAGATGAAAAGTTAGAACCATATCCAATGCAGATGACTAAAGAGAGATATACTATTTTTCCAATCACAATCAGAACAGTGATTAAGATTGTACCTGACATACATCCAAAACCTTCAAACATTGTACGCAATGAAGACAAAGGGAAGAAGAAAATGTATTCAGAAGGAAATACAGATGATCTTACAGAAGATCAAATATAAGCAACTGTGAGGAACATAGATGAGACATGCAATGCAGCTCAACCAAGGGGAATCTATATCTCACATCATATTTCAAAAGCAACAGGAAGTCAGTGTAGCCACTTCACCACAGATGAAACTTTTCAGGTAGTTGGAAAAGTGACAAAAGGGTAGTATATAACTATCAGGGTTGAAGGTATTAGTTTCAACTTAGAGACTCTTGTGCATCTAATCATGCACTTTAGACCCTTGAGTTGTATAGCTTCAATTAAAGATGTACTACACCTTCTTGGCAAACCAGTTCCAAAACTACCTAGGCCTGATGACCTTGATCTCCCTGAAGGAATACAATCTTTCAAACCATATGTTATTACAATCATAGAATTAGATGTTCTATCTTCAAAAACATTTGTTGCTACAAACTTCCTTCCACCAAGAACACCTCAACAGGATTCTACTATTTTCTTGGAAGAAGTTAGTCACACACAGCAGGGGAGTCATGAAGCCTTGGTAAAGGAAATTAAAGAAATTTATGACAAGGTTGATGATCTGCGTGACTCAGTGGGTGATCTACATGATGAAGTAGCTCATTTATGAGTTTCCATTGAAGAAGACCTCAAGATGATCCGCACTGATGTGCAACGAATGTTTTCTGAAATCATGAAGCATCTTTGGTAAAGTTCTTTTTGATTAATAACAAATAGGGAGAGAAGAGAAGAAGTAGAAGAAAGATAGGAGAAGAGTAGAAGCAGAAGAAAGAAAGTATATGGGGAGACCAGAGACAAGAAAAAGAAGATAGTATTGATTACATTTTTCACATGTGTATATCTTTTGATGTCTTCTTATTCGTTATCTAAATAATATTCATTTATCTTTCTAAAATTATGATTATTTGTTATCATAAAAAATGGTGAGATTGTTCAGTCAAGATGACTTCACGTCTATTAATTTTGGTGACAATCAAATAATAATAATATTAGAAATAAATGAACTATTTTAATAAGTGTGTTAAGCGTGTAGCAAAAGACAAAAGAAGCACGGGAAACACAGAAGAAGTAAAAAAACAGAAGAAGCGGAGAAACACAGAAGAAGCATAAAAAGACAAAAGAAGTAAAAAGACAAAAGAAGCAGAGAAACACAGAAGAAATAAAAAAGATAGAAGAAGTGGAGTAACACAGAAGACACGTAAAAAGACAGAAGAAGTGGAAAACACAAAAGAAGCGCGGAAAACACAGAAGAAGGGAAAAACACAGATGATACAAAGACGAAGACACGCTAGTACGTCGGATAGTTAGTTACTTAGAGTTAGTTACATAACTCAACTGAATAACGGTTTCTACAAGAAACAAGAAGCAGTTATCAAGAAGCAATTGGAGACGAAGGCTCTAAAATTTTAACATGAAAGCTATAAATACTAGTCGTAGTCGAAGACTGATCTAGTTTTTTAACTTTCAACATTTAGCTTTCATGTTAAAATTTTGTATTCAAAGTGTGATATCTGAGAGCAAACTCTACTGTAACAAAAACTCACAATATCCTTCTAGTGAGAGAAAGAAAAGGCTGAGAACCTGAAGAGGCTAAGAAGCAAAAAGAATTCTTGTGTAAGAGACCTAAAGAGGCTCTGTAAGAGAGGAAAGAATACTTGTAATTTTGGAGAAGTATAGTAAAATCTCAAACGAATTCTGAGGACTGGACGTAGCCCAAGGTTTGGGGTGAACCAGTATAAAAATCGTCGTGTCTATCGTCTAACTCTTTACTTTAATTTCTATTATTCTCAAACAAGTATATAGAAGTTATTTTCGATTTAATTACGTAGATATTCTCGTATAAACATTTTTTATATTCATTTAAGAGTTTGAAAAAGTTCATTTTCAAAGAAATATCAAAGGGGTTTGTATTCACGAAAAGAATACACAATTCAATCCCCCTTCTTGTTCATTTTGTATATTGTACGCGAATTCTATAATAACAAGTGATTTACTTCACATCCTTCCTCGAGGTTTATTTAGTGCATGAAAACATTTGGGCTTAAACCTCGAATATCAACAATCTGCCATCCGATGGCTTTCATTCACTTTCTAACAATTTCTACCACCTTGCTTTCTTGTTTCTCATTCAATTGATTGGAGATGATTATCGGTAATGTTTTACCTTCACCTAGAAAGGCGTATTGTTGGACCAATAGAGGTTGAAAAATTAAATCCTTCTATGTTTGGACAATAATAAAACTTAAAGAATTGGTTAAGCAATAATTTCAGGTATTTGGATTCTAATGATGGCACAAGTTGACTCAAGTCAGATGAAATTTAAAATCAATATTGCAATAATGAGTATCACAATTAAAAAACGTGTATTTCATGAGAAGGTTTTGTATAAAGAATTCAAATAAGCATCTCAACGATCAAAGATTATAGATTGTGCGAGATCTGTCAGTTGGAGCTTGGGACAAGTCGACCATCATGTTGCAAGTTGACTATTAACAATCAGGCCTGTCAGTTGACTAAATGGACTAGTCGACTATCATCATATTAGTTGACTATTTGAAGAACGGAGCAGAAAGTTTCATGAAAAACGTTAGTGCTAGTTGACTAATTCTTGAAGACAAGTTGACTATAATGTACTAGTCGACTTTTACACACCGACTAGTCGACTATCAGTTGCAGCTGAACATAATTTGACTGTGTCAATTGATTTCAAACGGGAGAAAATCTTCATACAACGTCTAGGAGAGTTCTACAACATCTAAAAAATTCTTGAAGCCTGCAAATAAAGGACAGAACTTTAGAGGATTGATTACACAAGACCAAAGCGAAGCATACTTACCATAGTTCGAAATTATCTTCACATCGCTCTCAATTTGTTCTTAGCATATTCTAATTGTATTCAACTGTACTGAGCTTTACTACTTCATTTTAATCATTGTTATTATTATGAGCTGAGTGATTAGAGAAGAATCACTTGGGAGGTAGGATTTGTGCCGAAAAATAAATCGTTTGTAAGGTGTAGCTTGAGCCGGAAGTCAAGTTGAGTTGGAAGAGTTCACACTGAACTAAAAAGTATGTAGTAAAGAGCTTTGTTAGAGGACATAGGTCTTAGCACCGAACCTCTGTAAATACTGTGTTTGCCTCTCTTCTCTACTCTTTTACAGTTTGATTTGCTTGTTTGTTTTGTGTGTTTTAATTCTCTGTTTTGTAGCACTTTGCAAAAAGATTAAAAGATCTATTCAACCACCCTTTCTAGATCGTTTTTACGTATTTGAGATGTGCAGGTAAAGGTTTAGCTCTAATGTGGGTGGTTTTTCTATATATGGTGGTATGGGTGCTTCGATTCGATCCAATTTATCTTGATGCATTTGAACATTTGACTCCTCCATCTCATCGTCTCCTTTAGATTCAAGTTGTTGATATCCATTGTCTGTCTCTACTTTCACTGACTAGACTTCTGTGATAGAACTCTCAACTTGTTCTTACAAATTTTGATCTATAATTTCAACCTTCATGCATGTGCTGCTCGCTGTTGGATTCTTTAAAGCCTTATTCATATTGAATTTGATTTGAACCTCGCTTATTCGAAGTGCTAATTTCTCTTCGTGAATGTCAATTATTGGTTTCCCTGTATTCATGAATGGTTGACCAAGGATTGGTGGACAGTTCTTATCTTCTTCAAAATCAAACCACAAAATCTACATGAATAATGAATTTGTCCACTTGCATCAAAACATCTTCCACTATTCCAAATGATCTTTTAATGGATTGATCAGCCAACTGAATTAACATCGATGTTGTCTTGGCCTCACCCAGTCCCAACTTCTTGAATATTGATAAAGGCATAAGGTTAATACTTGCACCTAAATCGCACAAGCACTTTGTGAATTCAAACTCACCAACCACACAGGGTATTGTGAAACTCCCTGGATCCTTAAATTTAGATGGAATCTGATTGGTGACTATGGAACTACAGGTGCCAAATAGAGCTACCGTCTGATTATTTCCCTAAGTATGCTTCTTTGATAATATATACTTCAAAATTTTTACGTATTTAGGCATGTGTTCCAAAGCCTCTACAAAAGAGAAATTTATCTGTAGCATTTTTAATTTCTCAACCAATTTTGCAAATTATGCATCTAGCTTTTTCTTCTATAATAGTTGAGGAAAAAGGATCTTGGGTTGATACGGTGGAGGGGTGACATAAGGAGGGTATTCACTCATATTTGCTTCTTTATCCTTTTCTTGATCTTTCTCAACAGGATGGACGAGCTCCTCTATTGTCTTTATAGGTGGTTCAAGTTCCTTCCACTTCGAAGTGTAATAACCTTTGGTTGCTTCCTTGGTTTTGTTCTCAAAGTGCTAAGAAGACTTCCCACATTTCGCGTAGAGAAAGTGTTTGACAATTGATTTACTTGAACCTCTAGATTGTGGTTTGAAGAGGTATAGTTCATTGTGCATCGTTTAATGAAAGTTCCAAACATATCTAAAATCCTATCCAATTTGCATTCCATTGAGCTATATTTGTCTTATTGGAAGCCTGATTGTCCTTGAGGTCTGAACTGTCCTCCAGTATTGTTCATCCACGAGAAGTTAGGGGGATTCTTACACCCAGGGTTGTATGTGATGGAGTAGGGATTGTTTCCCCCTCTTCATCTATATTGAGCTCCCATATAATTCACTTGCTCTGGATTGCTTTCCTTCATCAAGAAACAATCCACCGTATTATGGTCCATTTGTCCAAACAGTTCACACTTATTGTAGGGCTTTCACCAGAGCTGAGGATGAAGCCTTCATATTGTTGAGTTGTCGAGTCAAGTTATCAATTTTCGCTTGCATTTATGTCATTTGATTAATAGAAACAATTCCTTTTTGTCTACTTCGCTAGTTTGTCCACAGGCAACTATTACTCGTCATCTCCTCTATCAGCTCTTCTGCTTCATCTACTGTCTTTCTCATTAGTGATCCTCCTGAAGTTGTGTCAATCGTGCCTCTCGTATATAGGGTTACTCTATTATAGAATGTTTGCAAGAAGAACTCCTTAGGGAAGTTATAGTGTGGGCATTTCCGTTGCAAATCCATGTATCTTTCCCACGCTTCATAGATCAATTCCCCGTCACTTTGCTGGAAGTTGGTAATCTCCTTAATGATCTTCGTGGTCTTGGTTAAGGGAAAATACTTATCTAAAAAGGCACGAACTAGTTGATCTTAAGTCATGACATTGGTTGGGTTGAGGGAATGATACCAAGCCTTTGCTCTACTCTAAGGGTAAAAGGGAAAAGCCTAATTCTGGCTGGATCTTCCGACATCTGATGGTATTAGAATTATCACAGATTTCAAGGAAGTTCACTATATGTGCGTTAAGATCTTCATTCGTTAGTCCATAAAACTACATGTTCTATTGAAGCATTTTTAGGAGAGCTGGTTTGATTTCAAATTATGCTACTTGTACAAGTGTCCTAGCTATTCCTTGGTTAGCCATATTGAACCCTGGTCTAATGAAGTCAAGGGTCCATTGTTGATGTCCTTGGTTCGCTCCGTGGTCTAAATCTTGCTAAAATTCCTCAGCCATTGTTACTTTCGTGATTTCCTCTTCTTCTTCATGTTGAGCTTTCCTAATGGATCGTTCTAGTAGAGTTATGTCTAAATTTAAGGTTTCAGCTGCACGAATCGATCTTCTTATGACTCTTATGTTCTTGTAACAACACGATTTAAAAATGGAAAGAAAGAATGAAAATAAAAATTAAAAAATAACTAAACGCCTTAAACTATAAAATTAAACTAATCGCCTCCTCAGCAACGGCGCCAAAATCTTGATTGTGGTTTTTCGATGTGTGTAAGTTTTAATTGATTAACCTCGATAATCCACAAGCACACGGATCGTTCGCGTAGTACCTAAGGTATCGATCTCACAAGGAGGGATAATTTAATCCTAAAATCTAAGGCTAAAATAAATCGTAGAAATTCAAATATAATGAAACTAAAACAAGAATGCAATTCAATCAAGCAAATCAATCCAAGAATCAATCACAAAAATAATAACAAATTAGCAATTGCAACGCACACTTAAGAATCTACCTAAGGAACTACCAATCGAGAGAAAGGGAATTTTACTAATCTTTAATGCTAACTTAATTGATTATGAATTATTGGATTATTAGTTCTAGACGATCCTAGGGTTGGTTACTCTCTCTCGATTTATAACCATTAACCCTAATTTATAAACCCTAATCAAATTATAGAAGTTACAATTTCTCAATTAACAACCTATCCAAAATCCTAATTAGATCTGAAGTTGTCTAATAAACTATTGGAAACTATTGCAAGATCTCTCTTCACACAATTTACTGATTTGATTTAATTCTCGTTCTATTAAATCTCCTAACTCTCGTTAGCCTCATTTAATTATTTTTCACTTGATTTACCCTCTTAGTTTATCACCGAATTATGCAATTGCAGAAATTAAATGACAATAAATCTAGTAAAACACAGACAATCAAATTTCATTAAATAAATGATAAAACCCCAAATGTGAGTTTAGAAACAACATCAACATCTAAAAATCCTATCATCAACTATTATTCTAATTCTATACAATAATAAAATTGAAAATAACAGGAAATACGAATTTGAATTGACAACGAGAGGCAACGATGTCGGGAAACTCCTGATCTGGGAAGTATGTCGAGTCGACTTCTTCTCCACTTCTCTCTTCCTTCTTCTCTTTCTCTATCTCTCGACAATTTCCTCTAAGGTTTCTCTGAAAAGTGACTAGTGCAAAAGCTTTTCCCTCTCCTTTGTCTTATTCTTTGAATACCTTTTGTGTTCTGAGTTGCCCTATGGTTTTTCGTGGTCGAAAGGTCCGAAAAATTTCTCGAAACTGGACTTTTTTTAGTGCCTGCGTGTCTGTCTAATGCAGGCCACGATCATGGCCTTGCATACCACAATCATGGGCCACATTTGAGCCTTTTGTCAAGATTGTGGCAAGCAGGCCACGATCGTGTTGGACCAATGGAGGTTGGCAAATTAAATCCTTCTATGTTTTGATAATAATAAAATTTAAAGAATTGGTTAAGAAATAATTTCAAGTATTTGGATTAAAATGGTGGTACATTCGTTGAATTATGATGGCACACATTGACTATCCAAATCAGATGAAATTTAAGTCAAGATTGCAATAATGAGTATCAGAGTTAAGATCGTGTATGAAGAATTCAAATCAGCATCTCAACAAACAAAAATTGAAGATTATGTCAAATCTGTCAATTGGAGCCAATACTAGTCGACCATCAAGTTGCAAGTTGACTATTAACAATCAGATTTGTCAGTTGGAGCTTCGAACAAGTTGACCATCAAGTTGCAAGTCGACTATTAACAACAGACCTGTCAGTTGGTTTAATGGACTAGTCGACTATCATCATATTAGTTGACTATTCGAAGAGCGAAACTAAAAGGGTCATGAAAAATGTTAGTACTAGTCGACTGATTCTTGAAGACAAGTTGACTATAATGTACTAGTCGACTATTACACATCGACTAGTCAACTATCAGCTGCAGCTAAACATAATTTAACTGTGTCAATTGATTTCAAACGGAACAAAAATCTTCATACAACGGCTAGGAACATTCTACAATGGTAGGGGAGTTTTACAATGTCTAAAAACATCTTGAAGCTTACAAATAAAGAACGGAAATTCAGAGGATTGAATATACACAAGTCCAAAGCAAAGCATACTTACCATAGTTCCAAATTATCATCACTTTGCTCTGAATTTGCTCTTAGCATGTTCTAATTGTATTCAGCTGTACTGAGCTTTACTACTTCATTTCTATCATTGTTATTATTGTGAGCTGAGTGATTAGAGGAGAATCACTTGGGAGGTAGGATTTGTGCTAGAAAACAGATCGATTATAAGGTGAAGCTTGAGCCGGAAGTCAAGTTGAGTTGGAAAAGTTCATACTAAACTAAAAAGTGTGTAGTAAAGAGCTTTGTCAAAATCCTAAGTGGGAGCTTAGGTAGAGGACGTAAGTCTTAGCACCGAACCTCTATAAACACTGTGTTTACCTCTCTTCTCTACTCTTTTATATTTCAATTTATTTGTTTGTTTTGTGTGTTTTAATTCTTTATTTTGTAGCATTTTGAGAAAAAGTTTAAAAGATCTATTCAACCCCACTTCTAGATCGTTTTTAATTGGTATTAGAGCAGAAAAATCCAGGGATGGTAACACGAATAATCGCCCTCCTCTTTTTAATGGTACTAACTATTCTTCTTGGAAAAATCCTATGAAATACCACATTATAAGTGAGGGATTGGAGTATTGGAAGATCATAATCTTTGGTCCACACGTTCCATTGAATGAAAATGGTGAGGTAAAGACAGAGCTGGAATATGATGATTGTTGGACCCCAAGTTGCTATTTACTGTTTGAAGCATGTTTTTAATTTTGAAGTCTTATTAGATCATTTAATTGGAATTGAATTATGCTAGGGTTAGAAGTAAATCAAAGTATGGTTAAAGCATTAATTTTGGCCTAAAGTATGATTTCTTGGATTAAATGAAAGAAA
>JAOSBM010168304.1:0-10599 GCA_027568955.1 Erythroxylum tenue | reverse complement strand
ATTAATAAGGAATATAAAATTAGCACCACTTATAATAATTCCCAAAATTATTTCTAAAATTACAAAATATAAGGAAATTATAATTATCATAATTTAAAACAATTAAATTAATAAGAATAATTTAAGAAACATAATATTAATTAATAGTAATATAATATATAATAATCATTAGGAATATAAAATTAGCAAAAATAATAATAATTCTTCAAATAATTTATAAAATAACAAATTATAAGGAATTAGCAAACATAAACATATAATTTTCCTGAGAAAATTAATAATAATAAGTAATTTAATCATATCATTTAATATAATCAATAACAATTTCCGACATTTAATAAAATTATTTAACAAATTTTAAGGAATTAGCAATAACGATAGTAATAGTAATGAAGAAGAAGAAGAAGAAGAAGAAGAAGGGGAGGAGAAAAGGAGATCTCGTGATCACGTACTAAGTGAGTTGAGAAATCAAACTGTATCAGTTTTTTTATAGATCTTTGATGAGAAAATGGGTTCGATTCTTCAGGATCAGACCAAACCTATAGGACTTAAGGAATGACGGAAAGATCGGTATAAACATCAACAACTCCGAATTGGATCGGTTTCGCCTCAACAAATAAGTGCTTGGGCCAATAAAATCCTACCTAATGGAGAGATTGTTGGAGAGGTGACAAAACCTATACTTTTCATTACAAAACCAATAAACCTGAAAAAGATGGATTATTTTGTGAAAGAATTTTTGGGCTTATAAAAAGTGGAATTTGTGCTTGTGGAAATTATCGAATAATCGGAGATAATGGTAAGAAAGAAGAACCAAAATTTTGTGAACAATGCGGAGTCAAATTTGTTGATTCCTGGATACGAAGATATCAAATGTTCCCCGAGCCCATACAAGTTTCCGTAGGTCTTGCGGTAACTGGTTTGTCAGGAAATATACGTACCCATATTTTTCCGCCGTGGCGCACATTGCGTGTCATTGCCCGACGTCCCGCCTCTATTTGTCTAGACGTAATTCAAGCAGGTTCAAGTGCCTACAGAGCATATTTACCAAAACAAATATGATTACCTCGATAAGATATTCCTTTCAGTCTTCCTCTATGTTGTTTATGGAATCGAGTTCTTTTAGGGTTATAGTTGATGGTTCTTTTTCTGTTCAGAACCGAACATGAGAGTTTCTTCTCATCCAGCTCCTCGCGAATGAAATGATTAAAAAAATATTAAAAATTACGCGAGTTGCTCAAACAATCTCAATCAGCCCCTCTCACAGTCGAGGAACAGATAAAGATTATTTATACCGGAACAAATGGTTATCTTGATTCTTTAGAAATTGGCCAAGGAAGGAAATTTCTCGTTGAGTTACGTACCTATTTAAAAAAGAATAAACCGCAGTTCCAAGAAATCATATCTTCTACAAAAATATTCGCTGAAAAAGCATGTTTTACATGAAGAAGATTTGACTCAACATGTTCTATTCGATACGGGTAGGAGAAGACCCCGACTCAATATTCTTTTTCAAACTGCTGCTGAATCCAAGGGCATGCAAGAGACAACCTGGCGAACTGAAAGGGGGAGTTAGCCACACCTACGAATGATATAAATACTACTGTTGCGTTAGCTTTACTTACGTCAGTAGCATATTTTTATGCGGGATTTAGAAAAAAAATTCTTTTTCAATTTATTAATTGTTTTTCCGAGTTGTTTAAAGATGGGGTCAAAAATTGAAAATTGGTTTCGGGGAAAGCCAAAAGGCAGTTTAGTTTTCATTCCCCAAACCGTTAAAAAATAAAAATTCTTTTTTTTGTCCTTTCTTTTTCATTCGATCTTCATCTAAGAGAGAGAGGCGCCTTCGCATCTTCTTAACCCGAAATGGTTGGGAAGACGAAAGGTTCCTTTTTTAGGGTACTCCCCGGAATAGATCCAGTGGAGACGGGGTGGGGCTGATTTACGTAATTGGAAGTAACCAATTAGGTTTACAACGAAACCTAGAAATCGATTACTGATCCAATTTGAGTACCTCTATAGGATAGACCAATGTATGGAATATATGACAAAGGTAGAGTCTTGGAGTCTTTCTATTGATCGGTCATGTCAAGCAGTCTTGCGATTGCGAGACCCCTTATTCTTCTACAGTCAGCAGGTTTTGTTGTTATTATTATAATTAGTAATGTTATTATATTAAAATCCTTTTTATTATTTAATGTACTCATTGAGATTATTATTATATTCCTTATCATTATTTAATTTTGTTTGAGTTAATTTATTTCTATTAATAATATAAAATTCCTTCTTATTATTATCATTATTATTGTTATCCTTATTATAGGAATTATTATTATTGTTATTATCCCTATTATAGGAATTATTATTATTGTTATTATTATTATTATTTTAGTTATTATTATTATTGTTAACTTTATTTTTTAATTTAATTTCCATTATTGTAATAACTTTAAAATATTATTATCAAATTTCTTCTGATTAATATTAAATATATTCGCCATAATTAATATATTAATTATTATTATAATTAATTTCCTTATTGATATTACATATATTATTATTATTATTTCTATTGTTTTTGTTGTTGTTGTTGTTGTTGTTGTTATTATTATTGTTGTTGTTGTTATAATAATAATAATAATTATTATTAGTATTATTTTGATGAAACCCCTTATTATAACTTTTCTTATTGTTATTATAAAATGCTTTAGTGGTATTAATGTAATCAATGATTTAAATAATTATATAATTCAATTTATTCTTCTAATTATAGAATTAAATTGGAATTAAATTATATTATGTTCATTAATACGATAATGTCTGAAATTAAAATAGAGAATATTAATAAATTCTGTACAAATTAATTTACACCTCGCAATCGAGAGATCCCCACCTCCTCCCTTTTGCTTTAATGTATTTATGTTAATAATATAAAATTCCTTCTTTTGATTAATTACCTTCTTATTATTTTAAGGTTTAGAATTCTTAATTATTTTATTAATTTGATTATTATTATGAGTTTCGCACTTCAGTAAATTACTTATTATGAATAAATTTATTATTTTTAATAGAATTGTTTATTATTATTCATAACATTATTAAATACACATTTGAATTATTAAGTGCATTTATTTATATAATTAATTTTCTATTCGTTTTTATTATTATTATTATTATTTTATATTTATTATTATAATAATTCTTATTATTATGATTATTATTAATATTAATATGCAATTGATTAATTTAATTAATCTTCTTATTATGATAGATTAAAAAAATGTTGTTAGTTAAAATATTAGTAATGAATATTTGAATTCAAATATTTGTAAATATTTTAGTACAATAAAACATTTAGGCAAAACGCAAGTATTGTCTAATTCACTGTTTGAAATCAAATTCAAAATAGGTTTTCTTCTCTCTGTCTTCATTTGTCACCGGCGTTCTCCCTTGTTCTCGCCGGACTGTGTGTTGTAAGTCGGTGAAGTGTCGATTTCTTCCTATCTAAGGTTGAGGGTTGTTGATAGTGGAGTGGGGTTGACACCGACTGGATTTGGGTTGGGTTGTGTATTTGTGCATTTGCAGCTTTTAACGTGACAATGCCCCCTCGAAGAGCTAGACAATCAGAAGAAACCATCGTAGCTGAGGTGAGCGGGGACAATGGTGTAGACATTGCAGTTGTATATGATGCCCCTTTTCCCATTTTCTCAGAAGGAGAAGGTTTGAGGTATAGTGTTCTACGGACTAAAACCATTGAAGTCCCTACATATTTTAAATTTGATGTGCTAGAACAAATAGGGCTGAAAGATAAATTGTTGAGATTCTATGAAAGAGGTCAATGGAAACAATTTGCGGGTATTTGTTGCCCTGTTTACTGTGAACTCACATTAGAGTTTTTCACTTCTTTGAGGTATGTGTCAACCAAACCAAAGAAATTTTGGTTTAGATTAGGCAGGTTTATGTTTTGGATGAGACTGTGTTAGGGCAGTTATTTGGTTTTGCAGCAAAAGAAGTTGAAGATGGTCATCAGAATTTCTCCTGTAGTGTTTATTAGAAATATTTAACTGATATGGAAGAGTATTATCATCATGTTGCATCAAATGCACACATTCTTAATCCGGAACGGTTGCTTGTGCATAAATTCATGTGTGCTGCTGTGTTTAGGAAAAGGCAAAGTACTAAATGCTCGGGAAAGGAGCTGTTTTTATTATGGTGCATTGATGAAAGGATTAAGCCGAACATGTTCAGCTTATTTTGTCAAACGTTGATCCAATTAGTGGGAAGAAAGGGAAACAGTTTAGGTATGGGTTATTTGGCGACAGCTTTGGCACAACATTTTGAGATTGATGTTAGTCAACTAGTCGTCCTGGACTATCAGTATTTTGATGTACACTACTTACAACATTCTGAAATCCTAGAACGCAACAGCATGCAGCTCCGAGATCCTCGCACACGGACAGCAGTGAAGCACAGGTTTGCAAGCGCAGGTTCAAGTTCAACACTTCAACCTATAGACCATTTCTCATCAAGTGAGGAGGAAGATCAATAGCAACCACAACAATGGCAACAAGCTGGTTGGACGGGGGTAGTCAATGTCATGGGTGACCACCACAAACAAACACTAAAGTAGCTGACTTGCATTCATCACAAACTGGATCGACTGAATCAGGGAGTGAACCACATTTAAGACACAATGGCTTACATGAGCGACAAAATGCACAAGACTTGGGAGATGCAAGGATTGAACGTGCGAGAGCCAAGCCCATCGCGCCCGGGATCTCAACAAGGCTCGTGAATAGTGGAAGTCAGACATTTGTAATACGTGGGAGAGAAATTGCACAAGTCTGAGGATCTGCAATACGTAGGGGAGAAATTGCACAAGTCTGAGGAAATGTTGCAACTTCTGATGTTCGAGGTGTATTGTGAATGTTTCTTCAAAGTTGTAATCAAACTTTCTCACTGGTTTATGAATGTATGGCTACAGATTTGTTGTATTTTAGAGATGCTTTGTCACTCTCATTTGAAATCCGAAAGCTAACATCAGTATGTTGATGATTTATGCATTCCATTATTAATCCCACTGCAAGTACTAACAATTACATCATCCCACTGCAAGTACTAACAACCTATGGAGTCGTACAGAAACATGAACACAATATATCATTAAAAGGTAATCAAGATAGAGCAGAAATGATGCAGTCCACATGATTATCCAGACCCTCCAAGCATTAATGCAAGAACTTTAGCTTTTTGTATAACAAAGTATAAACGAAGCTTGGGGAAAATTGGAGAGTAGACCTCTTACATAACAGGAAATTAAGCTCAATTTCATAAACCAGTGCTTAGTTAGAATTTCAAGGCAATGAGGCAAATAACATGATCGATAAATAAACTACAATTTTAGTCAAGGTTAGAGCAATGTACTTTGAGTTGAAGCTAATATTTAACATGGTACTTGCATTTTCTGATTGCATGTACGTTGCTAAAAATGCCAAGAAAATGCTAACAACAACAGTTTTCAGGACAACATGCCACAAAGAGGAATTGAAAACTTAAAGTTTGTTCTTCGAAAATTTCATACATGCAAAGGAGCAACTAGACCTCCATTATTGTCATCATCTGGTAAAGCTTCACCATTGAGTTCAAGATCGGAAGACCTCTTCCATTCAGCATGATTGGAGGACAAACAACCATATCTGGCTTGGTAAATTGTATACAAGGCATCAATATACTCTGGTTTGTATATTCATGGTAGACGCGCATCGACAAATATTTTTACTGCCAGTATGTGCATCCAGTAGTAGAATTTGAAAAGCTATAGCTTATGCAATAAAATACAAAATAATGAATAATGAAGGATAAATGAAAACCAACGTGTGTGATAGACATTGGCACAGTACGCATAAGTGTGATTGTGCCTATAAGTATAATGGACAAGAATAAACTTCTTTGAATGCTTCTGACGAGAAAGGAATTGTGTGACCCAGGGATAAAAGAATAATCACGTTGTGTAACAACAATCTTGCTGAGGATTTCATGTTTAAAGATAACTTGAAAAAGTAAGAAATAGCCTCCCAATCAATAACAACTTCTAAGTGTGCAACAACAACGAAGGGGAATTAGCACATGTGTAGCAGTGTTCAATAATTAAACCACTAAGCAAACTATACAAAGGTGATGAACTTTCACATTTTACAATCATTCAGATTCAGAAATTAAAAAACAAAAGCAAGCATTGGCACTCAAAACCAAGGGGCCTCCACTAAGAAGCATACCTCATCAAAAAAGATATTTACAAATGCATTGTCTGGTACAGCATCACGCCCCTTGCATTGAATCTAAAGACAAAGATTAGGAAATTAATTGATGTGGAGTTACTTGACTGCAATTGTAAAGTATGGAAAAAGAAGAATAAGGGCAGACTGCAATTGCTAACTTACTTTAACATGCTTAATGCTCTCCTTCTTCAAATCTGTTGTTTGACAGTATCGAGTAGTATTTGTTAAATCAATCACGAAACCAAGCTACAAAATATTGACAAATTGGAATTATAAAGAGAGAAGTATGACTAGAATGCCTTGAGGAGAACAATTTTCAAGTTCGAAGGCTTACTTTTCTTCCTCAAACTCTCTGTTGACGTATGACTTGTTTGAATGAGTATCTTTTACCACGAGGGATACAATCATTGTAGAATTCTATAAGAGGAACCTTGGAAAGAATGATGCACATAATTTCGGAGTCAAAAGGAGGGCAATCCAGCCTGCCTATGTTAGCAAAAGAAATTTTGTTAGATACAAGGCATTCAAAACAACAGAAAAGAAAAGGTAAGAAACCCACCTGGAGGTAACTTATTTCTATCATAAGATTTCTGATGTTTATATGGTGCATATTGATCAAGTGCTGGTTGCCAAGAATTACGTAAAAGTCTATCTTTAGAACGATCATTCCTCAAACATTTACGTCTTTCTTCACACTCCTAACCCAGCATTAAATTCGTTAGCTGTGTGCCAGCACATGTGCGATATAGACAACATTACATATAACATAATGGAAATTTAAAGAAATAGAATAAAGCCTACAATTGTAAAAATGCTTGCCATTACAATATCCCAAAACTTTTTAGATCATAGGGCTCCTCCAATATCCAATTAAGCTTATAATCTTGTCACACATGCTATCTCGTTGAGTCATTCAACATTATGAGAAACAACATTCATGTGCATGAAGAAGTAGTTAATTTAATTGTCAGAAAGAAATCCTAATGAGCATTGCTGAAGTTCATCATTCCAAATGCTTCAACAGTTTTGAATGTAAGCCTTAATCTGGATAAAGCATGCCACCTCTTCCAAAACTCAGATTAAAGCAACCATATGACTGTTTTTAAAATCTCAGTACATTGTCCAAATTGATAATAAGAGTTCAGCCTATCCTACAATATCTCAGTTAGGTTATACAATTTTAGCGCTAGGTATAAAGTCCTACAATCCCCAGACCCTGCATTTTAACAGGTCTCTCACTGGGTGTTATTATTGGCGTATAAAGTCATATAATCCATATGGGAGTATACATTTTAATCAAAGGTTGCCTAACTCATCCAGATTAAAACTAACATTTGAATTAGAACAAAACACTTCATTCGTCAAATAACCATTATGTAATCACAATATCCATAAACACCCGACGGGCAGTCTCAATAGCTGTCTCACAACGTTCTTCTGGTGCACTGTACTCGTCTACATTTCCCTCAAAATTATCTCCCTCGCCTTCAGGTAATGGTGAAGCACTCAAGTTATTATAACTATCATTCAACATCTACCAAACCACATTTACCAACATGAAAATTGGAAATCCCAGTAAGGTTCCTTGTTGCAAAGGGATTTAACACATCAAAGATTAGTTAACCTGTATGCAGTCCATTGTTAATCCCACTGCAAGTACTAACAATTACATAATCAAACAAAAATCCAATCTTTTTCTTCTTATTGGAGATGCCCTTATCCTTCTGTTGGTTCTCTTGCTCTTAATCTTGTCAGTGTGAATCCACTTTTTCTTTGCTTTCCTAGTCCTTTAGATTCCATCCTCCTTCTTATTATTCTCCTGAAAAGATGAAATCAATGACATGTTTACAAGGTCAATCTTGCAGGAGCTGAAAATTCATCATGAGATAATTCCACAATCCAAATCAAATCATTTACCACAGAACCACCAGTTTGAAGTAAAGAAAATTTCTCAAAGATCTTTTTGAAGTCATCAGGCATCCCATCTTCTAGCTCTGCCTTTTGTGGGACATATTCAACCACCACTTGCTCCCCATCCTACAAGTTCATGTAATAACACAAAATAACGGAGTTGAGGCCCATGTGCCAGAATCAACACTGAGCAACCACAAGTTTTCCATACAACTTAAATATAATAAAGAAATGAAGAATTATGTCACATTCTGAAACTACCTATGAAGATACTAAGGATTTTTACAACGTGATTGAGTTAATCAGAAATGATGGCTACAGGAATGATGAAGATGTTGTGATGATCTGGCCATTTCTTAATTAATTGACTCTAATGAAGTTCAGTTAACTTGATCCTTTGTATGAACATCATAAGAGGTAGTGATTGTGAAAATGTCTACAAAACATCCCAAAAATAAAGGAATCAACAAAATGATTTTCTAGTAGAAACAAATAGAGATCAATCCACTTCAGAACATTATATACAATTGCAAGCAAAAATGAGGATTAAATAATCATAATAAGAAACAAAAAGGATTAAACACTAATAATCATTCAATATACTGGCATATAAAACATCTGCAATGTATTTAAAGTCTTGATAAGCAAGCATGTTGTGTAAAAAGCAAATCCAATAAATATAATATGTTGATAATATCAACGATAGTATCCCATTCAAATATTTTAGAAATAAGAGAATTATGACCTCAAATATATTATTCGCTAACTTTCTTTATGCGTGATATGTGCGTGTAACACCCAAATTTTTAAATTGGGCATAGTTATACTTTTTCCAATATAATTTTACTTCCTCATTAATTAGAAGTGTAATTTTAAATTAAAACTTTTCTATAAAAGGTCATGTGAAGACAAATTAAAAAAACATTATTTTTTTGACAAATTAAGGAAGACTATAGTTAGGTGGTTCGTACTTACATCATTATCATAATCATCGTCTATAGATACAGAACTTTTTCGCACGGAGGCAACTTCGACATTTGTCAATGGAAATAAAATTGTTTACATCTTCCAAATTTCCACAACCAAATGTTAGTTATGCCTGTAAATCAATATGCATGTGAACTAATTCAAACAAAACAAAACATGTAATGCAATTATTAAACATAATTGAAATTAAGACACAAAATATCTTTGATATACCATGAGTAAATCAGTCATGCGCATTGCCGGTGGGATAACAACACGTTTATTCTGTTGACTTGTTCTAACATCATTGACCTAACATGATAAATGATTCAAAGTTTAATAACACATTACAGACATACAATATTTCAAACAATAGAAACACCCTGTTTAACAAAGAATACCTGAGGAGTTGTTGCATAATGATGATGACTGGATGACATTGTTGACTTATCCATATGAACACCTATTGGCTGCAATTCAGAATTGTCATTACCAAATGGTTGATAAAAATTTTCTATAAATTGATTCAAATGATTATACCCATAAGACTAAATTAGAAATACAACCTCAGATTGTTCTATGCGATCTTTATGATTGGAAACCATACTTGTCCAATCCTTACAAATTGAAACTGTCTACGCTAGGTATTTCTCACAAGCAATAAAAGCAAATTTGGTTGAAAAGAAATAACATAACACATGCATGCATTAATAATTACCCAATACCAACATGTTGTTGATGTAGTATGGGAGCTTAGTTGCTAGACATAATCTGAGTTTACTGTGAATTATCTTCAGATTCCTGAATAAAGTCGGTTAAACCAAATTAACTTAAAATCATCAGTATAAAAATTATATACATCATTTCAAACCAATATTCTCAAAAGTTTAACCTGAGTATTGGAAAGGGGGTTACTGTCGAATCGGCCACATTTGTTGAAGTCCTACATTTCTTCGCATTCTTCCTCTTCTTTGTACTTTTCTCTAATCCACCCCTCAATCTCTTACTTGATGTAGGCTTTGTCTTCAATTTCACATCTCTTATGTGCTTCATTTGGGCAAAATTAATGTCAGCTTTATTCAGAGCATTCATTTCAGTATTTGAGCGTGAGCGTTGGCTTAACTCATCATCTTGTCCTATTTGGTTCTCGTCATCAACTATTTCTTCACCTTCCAATGTCTCATCAACCATGTTCAACATGTTCAAAAGATGATCTTTCACAATTTTATAGGTATCTCTCCTTTTTGCTGCTCTTGTCACCAATCGCATGCTTAATGTACACAATTCTTTATACCTTTTAGTTGACAGCAGTTTAGGATCCATATCAGTATTATTGACAGTTGACTTCTGACGAGCATTCGTCCAGAATTTTGCTTTCCTTGTCCATCTTTTCAAAATATACTTGCTTGGGATTGTCCAAATATTTTTCAAGTTATAAACCTTC
>JAOSBM010168250.1:0-10603 GCA_027568955.1 Erythroxylum tenue | reverse complement strand
CAGGAGACACAAGTCGACTTATAGTACTGTATAAGCATAAGTCGAGTTACATCAGATGCACAAGTCGACTTACACTTACAAGTGATTATGCAGTGGATGCTGTTTTAGGTCAAAGACGAGGTAAGACCTTTCATCCCATTTTTTATGCAGGTAGGACATTAAACAACGCATAACGCCATTACACCATCACGAAAAAAGAGATGTTGATAGTTGTGTTCGCTTTTGACAAGTTTCGTTCATATTTAGTTTTGTCTAAAGTGATTGTGTGTACTGACCATGCAGCCTTTAAATACTTGATGACAAAACCTTACGCTAAACCAAGATTAATTTGTTGGGTGTTACTTTTGTAGGAATTTGACATTGAGCTGAGGGATAAAAAGAAAGCCGAGAATTTCGTAGCTGATCACTTGTCAAGGTTAGAAGAAGCTGCCATGGAGAGTACATCAAAGGACATTTAGGAGACTTTTTCTCATGAGTATCTGATGGTTATGACAGTCACTCTTTAGTTTGCGGACTATGTAAACTATCTTGCTAGTAATATTTATCCCCCCGATTTTTCTTATGCTCAAAAGAAATTTTTTTTATTTATGGTAAGATACTGCCTTTGAGATGATCCTTTGTTTTACAAGATTTGTGTGGATGATATTGTTAAACGTTGCATTCCTGAAGAGGAAATGTCCTCTGTGTTACATCATTATCATTCTAGAGAGGTTTGGAGACAATATGGTGCATCTATGACCACTCATAAGGTTTTAGAGTGTGATTTCTATTGGTGTACCTTATTTTGGGATGCATTTGCATTTGTCAAATCTTGTGATAGGTGTCCAAGGGATGGGAACATTAGTTGGAGACATGACATGCCACTGACTAACATTCTTGTTTGTGAGGTTTTTGATGTTTGAGGTATAGACTTCATGGGACCATTCCCTATATATTGGTTGCTGTTGATTATGTTAGCAAGTGGGTGGAAGCAGAGGCATTGCCCACAAATGAGGCTAGAGTTGTTGTTAAGTTTTTTAAGAAGCATATTTTTACACGTTTTGGCACATTTAGGGCTATCATTAATGATGGGGGGAGGGGGGGTCACATTTTTGCAACAAACTTTTTGGTTCATTATTAGCTAAGTATGGGGTGACCCATAAGGTTGCTGCTCCATACGACCCCCAAACTAGAGGACAAGTTGAAGTCTCAAACAGGGAATTAAAGAAAATACTAGAGAAAAATGTTAATGCTTTTAGGCGGGACTAGTCTTTAAAGCTAGATGATACACTTTAGGCATATAGGACTGCATTTAAGATACCCATAGGCATGTCACCATTCAAGATAGTGTATGACAAGTCTTGTCATCTTCCAGTTGAGTTAGAGCATCGTGCATACTGGGCTACCAAATTTCTTAACTTTGATTTGTCTTTTGCAGGTACTAAGAGACTTATACAGCTTTACGAACTTGAAAAGTTCCGTTTGGATGCTTATAACAATTCGAAGTTGTATAAGGAGCGTGTAAAGAAGTAACATGATAAGAAGATCCTTCACCGAGACTTTAAGATAGGCGACCAGGTATTGATCTACAACTCTTGTCTTCGTCTTTTTTCAGGGAAGCTTAAGTCAAGGTGGTATGGTCCATTCAAGGTGATCCAAGTCTTTCCTTTTTGAGTCTTTGAGGTAAAACGAGAAATGAAACCATTTCAAGGTAAATGGACAACGAGCTAAATTGTCTATGCCCAAGTTTGTGGATAATTCTGAGTAGCGATTGTCTCTTCATGACACTTTGCCTCCTTGATTGCAGTACATGCCTTTCAGTAGGACTGTAGTTTTCTTTCTTTTCTTTTCTCATTGTTTTCTTTGCATTTCTTTCTAGTTTAATGCATTTCTATGAGTTGTTTTGAGTTTTCTTTAGGGTTTGCATGGTTGGTGACAAAGAGTTCTTGGCCGATTCTTTTTCAGGGAAGTTTCTTCTTCCTCTTTTCCCTCTTTGTATTTGATTGCTGACTACTTCAACATTAAGGACAATGTTCATATTAAATGGGGGGGGGGGATTGAGATTATGTGCATGCTGATGTTTATGATATTGATGTTGATGTTGATGTTGAGAGATACGCACTTGACTGATTACGACTCCTTTGGTAGCTAACTTGGGTCTCACTTTTGATGAATTTGAACATACAATTCTATCAAAGTAGTTGGAAGGAGAATTGAGTTGTATGTGTGAATTTGGATTAGGCAACTTGAGAGGATAGTGAACCATGTTGATTGATGGAAGTAGTTGATTGCATAAACTTAGTGAATAACTGATGCTGAGTGATGAGGCAATATATGGAGTTTTGATGGATTTTCATTTAAACACATGTGAGATCTTCAGCGATATGACTGCATCTCATAGTCATCTATTTTCTTTGTTGTATGTGATGCTTCTTTATATGGATTACCTTCACAACTTGCTCTGAACCTGTTTGATACTATTAGTTACATGCTTTATGGACCTAATAAAGGTCTTCTTTGTTTTTAACCTTTAGCTTAAATGACCTACCTAGTTATTTTTTTCCTTTGTTACCCCCATTAATCCTTTGACCTTATTGTTTTCGTATTAATCACATTGCATTGAAACATGAAAATATTTTGGCCTGACCTTTTCACAAGTTGAATGAAGTACTAAGTATTCGATGTCCTTGACTTAGGGACTTTTGGTTTATATGTTGTTCTGAGATGTTTTAGAGATACATCTTCTCAGTTGTTGTTGATTTGTGCTACTACTATCTTCTTTTATTTTTAGTGTTATAAAAAAAAGTCTCTTAAAAAAAAGACTTCAAATAAAAATAAAGAAAAAGATCAAATAGTAGCATTGGATAGTAATGAGTAGTTGTAATCCCATGTTTCTATTTGCACATCTCATAATTTCTTTTTGATTGTCCCGTGTTACTTAGTGCTTTATGAATACTTGTGAGTAGCCTTTTCCCTTTTTACTTTACCTTAACCTAAGCCCTATTACAACCCTTAGTAAAAGTCCTTTTGATCCATGATGGCATGTACTCTATATAGTGGAAAATAGGTGAATTTGCAAGCCTATGGTAGTGTAATCTCTTATAGGAAGCTTTGAGTGAAACACAACCCTTATATACTTGAGTGACATGAGTGAATATCGTGAGGAAGGTCCATTTTAATTTTATGCTTGCTTTTGATCAAAGATATCTACCTTTGGTATTGTTTATGTGCATTGATGAAAATATTTGATATATGTAGTAGCTTGATACTCGAGTTTGCCGAAGTTTTAAGGGATTGCAAACACTTGATTTTCGTTGAAAATGAAATGACATAATATGTTGATTGTGACTTAAATATGTAGTAGCTTGATACTCGAGTTTGCCGAAGTTTTAAGGGATTGCAAACACTTGATTTTTATCCACTTAATGTTTAAATTGCACTAATTAAGAGTTATTTGTTTTAATTATAGGCATATATTAAATTTGGAACCTTTAAAAGTTTAAAGTAAGAAAAGCTCTTAAAAGAAGTAAGGACAAAAAACGTTAACGTTTTAGACATTAACGTTTTGGCAAGGCATTAATTTCCAAAACGTTAACGTTTTTGGTCCTTTATGTCACTCAAGTGTATAAGGGTTGTGTTTCACTCAAAGCTTCCTCTAAGAGATTATACTACCATAGGCTTGCAAATTTACCTATTTTCCACTACATAGAGTATATGCCATCATGGATCAAAAGGGCTTTTACTAAGGGTTGTAATGGGGCTTAGGTTAAGGTAAAGTAAAAAGGGAAAAGGTTACTCACAAGCATTCATAAAGCACTAAGTAACACGGAAAAATTAAAAAGAAATAATGAGAAGTGCAAATAGAAACATGGGACTACAACTACTCATCACTATCCAATGCTACTGTTTGATCTTTTTCTTTCTTTTTATTTGAAGTCTTTCATTTTTTAAGAGACTTCTTTTTTTGGTAACACTAAACATAAAAGAAGATAGTAGTAACCCAAATCAACAACAACTGAGTATATATACCTCTAAAACATCCCAGAACAACATATAAAACAAAAGTCCCTAAGTCAAGGACATCAAATACTTAGTACTTCATTCAACTTGTGAAAGGGTCAGGCTGAAAGATTTTCAGGTTTTAATGCAATGTGATTAATACGAAAACAACAAGGTCAAAAGCTCAAAGGGGGTAACAAGGAAAAAAAATGACTTGGTGGGTCATTTAAACTAAAGGTTAAAAACAAAGAAGACCTTTATCATGTCCATAAAACATGTAATTAGCAGTATCAAACAGGTCCAGAGCAAGTTTTGAAGGTAATCCACATAGGGAAGCTTCACATACAACAAAGAAAATAGATGACTATGAGATGCAGTCATATAGCTCAAGACCTCATATCTTTTTAAATGAAAATCCATCAAAACTCCATACATTGCCTGATCACTCAGCATCAATTATTGACTAACTTTATACAATCATCTACTTCCATCAATCAACATGGTTCACTATCCTATCAAGTTGCCTAATCCAAATTCACGCATACAACTCAATTCTCCTTCCAACTACTTTGACAGAATCGTATGGTTAAATTCATCAAAAGTGGGATCCAAGTTAGCTTCCAAAGGAGTCGTAACCATTCAAGTGTGTATCTCTCAATATTAACATCAATATCATAAACATCAACATGCACATAATCTCAATCCCCCCCTCCCCCCACACTTAATATGAACATTGTCCCTAATGTTCAAGTAGTCAACAATCAAACACAAAGAGGAGAAAGAGGAAGAAGAAACTTCCCTAAAAAAGAATCGGCCAGAAACTCTTTGTCACCAACCACACAAACCCTAAAGGAAAGTCAAAACAACTCAAAGAAAGGCATTAAACTAGAAAGAAACGCAAAGAAAACAATAAGAAAAGAAAAGAAAGAAAACTATAGCCCTACTGAAAGGCATGTATTGTGATCAAGGAGACGAAGTGTCATGAAGAGACAATCGCTCCTCAGAATTATCCAAAAACCTCGGCATATATAATTTAGCTCGTTGTCCATTAACCTTGAAAGGGTTTCATTTTCTCGTTTTACCTCAAAGACCCCAAAAGGAAGGACTTGGATCACCTTGAATAAACCATACCACCATGACTTAAGATGAAGATGGGAGTTGTAGATCAATACCTGGTCGCCAACTTTAAAGTCTTAGTGGAGGATCTTCTTATCATACCATTTCTTCACACTCTCCTTATACAACTTCGAATTGTTGTAAGCATTCAAATGGAACTCTTCAAGTTCATGAAGTTGCATAAGTCTCTTAGTACCTGCAGAAGACAAATCAAACTTAAGAAATTTGGTAGCCCAGTATGCACGATGCTCTAACTCAACTGGAAGATGACAAGACTTGCCATACACTATCTTGAATGGTGACATGCCTATGGGTGTCTTCAATGCGGTCATCTATGGTCAAAGTGCATCATTTAGCTTTAAAGACAGTCCCGTCTATAAGTATTAACAGTTTTCTCTAGTATTTTCTTTAATTCCCTGTTTGAGACTTCAACTAGCAACCTTATGGGTCACTCCATAATTAGCTAATAATGATCAAAAAGTTTGTTGCAAAAATGTGACCCCCCATCACTAATGATAGCCCTAGATGTGCCAAAACGTGTAAAAATATGCTTCTTCAAAAACTTAACAACACCTCTAACCTCATTTGTGGGCAATGCTTTTGCTTCGACCCACTTTCTAAGATAATCAACAACAACCAATATATATTGATTGGAGAAAGACTTGGGGAATGGTCCCATGAAGTCTATGCCTCAAACATCAAAAACCTCGTAAACAAGAATGTTAGTCAATGGCATGTCATGTCTTCTACTAATGTTCCTGACCCTTTGACACCTATCACAAGATTTGATAAATGTAAATGTATCCCTAAATAAGGTGGGCCAATAGAAACCAAACTCTAAAACCTTATGAGCAGTCATAGATTCACCATAATGTCCCCCAGCCTCTCTAGAATGACAATGATGTAACACAGAGGACATTTCCTCTTCAGGAATGTAGCGCCTAACAATACCATCCACACAAATCTTGTAAAGCAAAGGATCATCCCAAAGATAGTATCTTACCTCAGAAAATTTTTTTTCTTTTAAGCATAAGAAAAATCGGGGGGATAGATTTTTTTTTTGGTAAATTAGAAATAAGATTAATAAAAAAAAAGGATATGTACAAGGGTAGAGATAGTTATATAAACTCATCTCAAACCAGACAAAAGAGAACCCCTAATTTGATAAGATAATCCAGAAAGAACTTCCCTAATGGCACCGATACACTTAAAACCTGATAGAAACAATGCTCCCAAGTGGACCTAATAGCTTAAACAATCAGCAGTAACTCAAGCGCATAGATAATAACAAAGGCTAACAATCATTCAAACTAACTGGTACCGTGAGCAACTTCCCTGTTGATCTGCTATGTTGGCCTAAATGATGAGAACTTCTGCTACTATCATCTGGTCGTCCTTCGGTAGTTGTGAGGGCTGATGAATGCCCTGGAGGAACAACTGAAAGTCTTTGGTCCTTGCCGGATGATCTGTAGGAACATCTACTTCGCTGATTTTGTTGCCGGATGATCTACTACTGCCGACTAGTTCCTTGAAAAAAGTACCTAGATGCTTGGCTCCCCTTGGCTACCACTATAGATGAAGGTTGAAGCTCTCCTTCCATATGTAAAGTAGCTGTGACCTTTTGCCAAAATATCCATACTGTGACCTAAAACAAGAACCCTGTAAAAAGGATGTTAGTGATAAAAAGACTCTCACACCTTTGCCTTCCCTTATTGTTTGCTCTGATATGCTCCTGAATGAGGGTGAGTACTCTAGCTTTCAGACCATCCACCTCCATAGTTTCATCTTTAAAAGTCCGGGCATTCCTTTCCTTCCATAGAGAGTAAACGGTCACTAAAAGGATAATTGGAAAAATGTTGGAAGTGAAGGTTCCAAAATGGTTATGGGGGGATAGATATTACTAGTAAGGTAGTTTACATAGTCTGCAAACCAAGGAGTGACTTTCATAACCATTAGATGCTCATCAGGAAAAGTCTCCTGAATGTCCTTCTTTGATGCACCCTCCATGGCAGCTTCATCTAACCTTGACAAGTGATCAACTGCAAAATTCCGACTCCCTTTTTATTCCTCAGCTTAACGTCAAATTCCTGCAAAAGTAACACCCAACGAATTCGTCTTAGTTTAGCGTCAGGTTTTTTCATCAAGTATTTCAAGGCCGCATGGTCAGTATACACAATCACTTTAGACAAAACCAAATATGAGCGAAACTTGTCAAAAGCCAACACAACTAACAACATCTCTTTTTCCGTGGTGGTGTAATGGCGTTGTGCACTGTTCAGTGTCCTACTTGCATAAAAAATGGGATGAAAAGTCTTACCTCGTCTTTGGCCTAAAACAACACCCACTGCATAATCTCTAGCATCACACATTAATTCAAAAGGAAGAGACCAGTCAGAAGATATAAGAATAGGTGCAGTTACAAGCATATCCTTTAACAATTGAAAAGATGTCAAACATTTATCGTCAAAAGCAAACACATCATCTTTTTCAAGCAACTCAGTCAAAGGTCTAGCAATCTTTAAAAAAATCCTTAATGAACCTACGATAAAAACCAATATGGCCTAAAAAACTTCTAATGGATCTAACATTGTTTGGTGGTGGAAGTTTCTTAATGACATCAATTTTTGCTAGGTCTACCTCTATACCCTTGTTAGAAATCATGTGACTTAAATCAATGCACTCATGTAACATGAAATAACATTTTTTCCAATTAAGCACTAAATGTGTCTCTCCACACCTAATCAAGACTTTCTCTAAGTTATCCAAGTATGTATCAAATGAAGTACCAAACACAGAGAAGTCATCCATGAGAATTTCAATGTAAGATCCAAGCATGTTAGAAAAAATAGTCATCATGCATCTTTGAAATGTAGCTGGAGTATTGCATAGCCCAAATGGCATGCGTCTATATGCAAAAGTACCATAAGGACATGTAAAATTTGTTTTCTCCTGATCTTTTGGGGCTACAGGAATTTGCAAATGTCCACTATATCTATCTAAGGCACAATAAAAGTCATGTCCAACTAATTTCTCAATCATCTAAACAATGAAAGGTAAAGGAAAATGATCTTTCCTGGTGGCATCGTTCAACTTCCTAAAATCTATGCACATTCTCTACCCAATGACCTTCCTAGTGGCTATTAATTCATTTTTCTCATTTTCAACTACAGTAGTGCCTCCTTTCTTTGGCACCACCTACACAGGATTAACCTAACTAGAATCAGAAATAGGGTAGATAATACCTGCATCTAGAAGCTTTACTACCTCATCTTTCACTACCTCTTTCATATGAGGGTTAAGTCTCCTCAAGGGCTGTACTTTCGTCTTACTTCCATCCTCCATGAAAATGTGATGCGTGTAAAAAGAAGGGTTTATACCCATGATATCTGTAATGGACCACCCAATGGCCTTCTTGTGGTCCCGCAGTATCTTCAACAATTGCTCCTCCATGGCACCTGACAAACAAGAGGAAATGATAACTGGTAAGTGCTCAGGTGGGTTAAGATAAACGTACTTCAAATGACTCGGAAGAGGTTTAAGGTAAAGAGAAGGGGGCTCTTCAATTGAAGGCTTCGGAAATGGCTTGGCTGGACGTTGGAGAGGTTCGTAGGCTCTATAACGTGTCCAATATGCCTGCTCTAATTCAATTCCAACATCCTCCAACTCTTCCTATAATTCTTCCCCTAACTCTTTGATCATTCTTTGCGCTCTCCCTTCCAACAAACCTGCACAAATAATAGAAGAATCATCAGCATCAGAAGAATAAATATCAATAAAATGGTAAGAGTCAAGAGTAGAAGAATGCTTCATAGAATTGAATACATCAAACACTAGTTCTTCATCTTGACGTCTCAAGATTAGCTTTCCACGTTGCACATCGATGATGGGGATGTCTATATCCTCCTCCATGTCAAGGACTAAGAAATCCAATGGGAAGATGAAACCTTGACCAATACATCCTGAACGATTCCCCTCGGATAAGTGATGGATGTTGGACACCGCTTCCGGAGCCCAACGCTTGGTTCCTTGTAATCTCCTTAATCATCCTCAATTCATCTTCTTGCTCTGATACCATACATGTTGGATCCCGCTTGTTTTCGGAACCCAACGCTTGCTTTCATACCACTTATGTTGGATCTCTCTTGATTCCGAAATCCAACTCTTGTTGAATCATAAAACGTGATCTTCTTTATTACTCCTTACTTCCGAATTCCCAACACACTTCGGAATCATGAAACGTGTGTGCAATCCAAGAAATTACCTTAACCCTGTAGGGTTAGTTCATTTAATGCTCATAAAGTATGAGTGGGTTTCTTTGTAGGGTTTATTTCCATGGAATCTCTTTAACCCTCATCGTTTCATCCTCAATCTCACAACATCTCAAGCCACAAAGGGCGAGTCCACACAGTGGAATCATAATAATCACAATTGAATTCTTCTTCAAAATAGTATCTCTTAGTCTCTAGTTCGCTTTAAAGAAAGAATAATCTCAATCGGAGCTCTATAGCTCAAGATATGCTTCAAAACTCAAAGTATGGTCATGGCCTAAACATGCTCTCGCAACTGACCCCTTACTTTCTATCAATTAAACTTTTTAAATTCAATACCAAAGGATACCAATTTTTATGGGAAGGTAGAAAATTGTGTTAGGAACCTATCGCTTCAAGAATCACCTCAATCGAAGGTCGGCCGAAGAAGTTATGACCAAACGAATCCAACATATTCATGTCCTTTCTCAAATTGAACATGCCTTGGCGCAATCACCATAACGCTTACTGTAGGTGTCAGATTGACTTCGTTTTTGGACGGTTGGAAAGAAGACATCTAGGGCTACAACTTTTGTGAAGACACAAAATTGAAATTCTGTCGTTTAGAGGGTAAAAATATATGTGCCGTGTGAACTAACGCGGGCAGCCCGTATAACTTAAGGGTGAACAGTGCTCCTGCGCTGGAAACACACGGGCTGTGTGATTTTACACGAGTAGACCGTGTAACCTTCGGGTGTAACTAATTTTCACCTCTCCAAGACCCCTCCAAAGGATCCTAAACCCATCCTAGCATTCCCTTTACTCATAATCTTGCTAAATTCAACTCTTTCTAGTTCGATAACGCTTCCTATACTCTAATTGTTCGGGAAACACGTCCCATACGACATCCTAACTTGTAATGATCATAACTTACAATTCCGACATCCAAAAATTGCATAATTTATAGCGTTGGAAAGCTGTAAAGACGAGATATAACTTTTATGAAGGCAACTTTGGCTAATTCTACCTAAATTGATACAGTTTTCCCTTGGAAATCAGCATACACATTTTTTCCTCATGCAAAACTTACAATTTATCCTAACTTCACTTTCTCTATTACAACATCATTCAAACACAAGTCAACTTCCCATTGGAATTCATCCAACACTCAACCTCAATTCATACGACTCCTTATCTTCAATAACATGTTATCATTCACCACAAATCCTATCTTTCTTTTTCCATACTTCACTTATATTTAT
>JAOSBM010168193.1:0-10607 GCA_027568955.1 Erythroxylum tenue | reverse complement strand
TAATAATAATAATAATAATAATAATAATAATAATTATTATTATTATTATTATTATTATTATATGTTCTTTACATTAATTTTGTGGCAAATCCTTCAAATAAAGAGGATGAATTTTACTTTTTGAATTTCTTAAGCACAATTAGACCCTATTGGGAAAAAACAAAGTACCTAGAGATGCAGATAACTTCAATTAAGCATGGAGCTAAATAGAGAATTTAGTGAGGACAACATTTGATATATAAGCTTGTTGATTGATGCCTTATAACCAATCAATTAGTTGTACGTTAGTGATATAATTATTTAAAGGCATTATTTATCTTATATATATCAAGATGTGTATAATAAAGTCTATGAGACAAATATACATTGCAAATAATTTTTTAATAAAATCATAATTATGAGATTTACATTACATTTATACATTATCCTTCAATTCATCATATTTATTATTTTGTTAAGATTGGACATGAACAAAATGTAAAAAAAATTAGCACACATTATGCTTTTTCTTATAAAGAAATTAGTCAATCTCATAAACTAAAATATGAAGATATTTAAACAAACGTGTGGGTGTTTGTTAGAGAACAAATTCACTGAATTAATCACACATGAGAATTATATTTAAAACATTACTTGTACGTTTATAAAAATTATTATTGTGATGATTGTATAAATGATCATTTGATTTAAGATCTCTAAAGTATCTCATATAGGGATTTCTATATTTTGATACTAAATATGACATATTTTAGTTAATGACTGGATATAATATGAACTATATGAAGGTAATTGGGTACTCAATATAGGATTCATAACCTTAAAGTGGTCAAAGAGAATGTTCCATTACTTTTTATTAGTATTGGTTTGGGAATGTTCCATTATTCCTTATTAGTATTAATTTGAGAAATCATTAGTTAAGGTGGAATGACACTTTGTAAAATATTTTACAATTTTCATTAATAGAATTAATTTCTAATGGTAGATAATTATCATGATTGGATTCAAATAGAGTAGACATTAATTTTATGTTCTATGTCTATTTAGAACACTGTATAAAGAAATGATTAAATTATATAGAAAAATTTTGCACGAAAAGGCTAGTCAAAACTCCTTTGACATTCCTAAATATTTACGTAGTTATAATACATTGCTAGACGTCAATCTTGATTTATGGATATAAATTATTTAATTAGATAATTAAAGATAAATTAAGGAGTTTAATTTATCTAATCTTGAATATGATTTAGGGTTATCCATTGCTAACATATTTAGAAACCTAATGGCTCATATATAAAAGAGAGAGTGTGTGTTTTAATCAAGTTAGACTTTATTGCAAAATTTGAGAAGTTTTATGATTAAATCTGAGATATATAATAAAATAAGGATCAATATCAGATATTGAATCTAATTGGTATTTAATTATAACTAATTGTAATTTTAATTAGAATTTAATTAAAATTAGAATTTTATTTCCATTAAATTACTAAAAGTTCTAAAACCTATTATAAATAGGCTTAGGCTTCTAGAGAGTTAACACTTCTTTTCTATCTTCCTCTACAATAGTTGTAGAGTTCTCTCAACACATTATATGGATACCAGCAGAGGCTAGACATATGTAGAACTATAGTGGTTGAGATAAACCAATTTCATAAATTAGTTGAGGGAAACAATAAGAAATTTTATCAAACTTGATAATAATGTACAAATTATGATTTATGCATTAATCATATTATAATTTTTAAAGTTACCTTAGCTTTCAAAAAATCAAGTGAAAAATTTTTCATTTTTGTTATGCTGAGTGAAGGATTAAATCCTGCCTCACTTTTCTAACAGTGAGAGTAAGCACTACAAGAAAAATGTCGTTTCGCGACGGAAATTACTAACGGAAAATGTTTGGATTTCGGTAATATAAATTAGCGACGGAATCAACTGACGGAAAAAGATGTCGTTAAAACGACCGTAGGTAAATTTACTGACGGACATATTATGTAACCGTCTGTAAATATACCGACGGTAAATATACCAACGGATGGCTATGACAATGGATGGCTATGACAGTCGGTATATTTATCGACGAATTTGCTGTGACCATCGGTAAATTTACCTACAAACTTCTCCTTTCCGTCGGAATATCTTCCGATGGTATTGGTTATTCCATTTATAAGATTTCTAACAGTTATGATTGACCGTCGGTGAGTATAACGATCGTTTAGAAAATCCTGACTGTAAAGTTGGCGACGACTGTCAATATTACCGAAGGAACAAAGAGTAACTGTCAGTAAATATCTTACATTTTACCAACGGTTTATGGTTTTTCGTTAGTAAATATAGTGGATTTTACCGACGAATACTTATTTTCCGGTGGTAAGGAAAATTAAATTTTTTAAAAAAATTTCCGACATTAAATTTTATTTCATGATCTTATGATTAATGTATAATATCAACAGTTATGAATTATCTGTGTATAACATTTTGATTTGTTTATATATTTAATTTGTTTAAACAGAAAGTTGATTGATGATATAAAGTTAAAATTATCTTAATTGATAATAAAAACATTATAATGTGTATAATAAGTTTTTGTAATTCAAAGCAAATGACTACAATAATCCTATTGTCTTTTTTTTTTTTGGTAATTCAGAAGGTATATAAATAATTAGAAGTTATGTACAGCTTGAGATTGTCCATACTGCAATCTCTTATCCAAATCAGAATTCTAACTTATAAAAGAGCAGCATGAGCCCTACAAATGTTGCCCTCAATCAAAACAACACAATAACAATCCAAACCATGACATCAATCTCACTGGCCATGACGGAACCAACTTCCAGTAATACAAAGTCATACCCAACCTCAATAAGCAATTACACCAATCTAGCCCCCCTACGAGTCTTTACCTTAGTCGAACTCCTATGTGCAGAGTTAGACACCTACTAGTAGAACCGATGGAGGTCACCTTATAGCTTGAGTCCCCTTGGTTTCAAAACTCTTTCTTCAATGCTCAGTAGAGAATGAGGATATCTCTTCAGCTTTTGATCTTCCTTTTATAGTTGTCAATGAAGGATTTAACTTCCTTCTCTTTACCCACGGCTGTGTCTAGAATAAAACCAGCAAAAATGTCATTAAGAATAAAACACACACCCATTTTACCTTCTCTCAGTGTTTGAGCGGAGGTTCTCCATAACTTAAAAGATCACTCGCGAGTTAAGACTCCCTACATCCAAGGCTTCATTTTTGAAGGTTCGAAGGTTTCATTCATACCACAGGTTATACACAACTACGAAAAGGATAATGATGAAGGTATTTATGTCACAGTGTCTAGAGGGTGGGGACTAGTTAACCCATAACAACACGGATTGGAGATCGGTGAGTTGAGGATGGCTAATTTGGAAATGGTTTAGAGTGTTTATCCATACTGTTCTTGAGAAAGAGCAATCAAAAAATAAATATTCGATAGTCTCTAAGTCCAAAACGCACAAAGAGCATCGGTTGGGGGTATGGAGGTACATTAATTTATCCCTAGTCTGTAATTTGTTCAGAAAGGCCAACCATAGGATGAGGAACACCTAGGACTATTCCCCTTATGCCATACTAATGGATACCAAGGAACCGTATGAGTTTTCGGTCTCATAAGAGTGTATGCTAAAGCATTGGTATACTGCTTAGAAGGGCTTACTAGCCATTCTAAACTATCCTCTCTTGAAGAATCTGGCTTATAATGTATAGGTTCTAGGTTGCTAATAGTCCCCATAGTTGTATCTTGCCAGCACCATTCATTGTTCCAAATTACTTCCGATACTTTGGCATTCATGGGAATAACTGACCCATTGATCAATCGAGGAGTAGAGTGAGCCATCAAGATTCCTTTCGGATGCTAAGGATCCTGCCATAAAAAAGTAGAGTTACCATTTCCTATTCTAAATCTAAATTGGTTCCCAATTTGGTCTCTAACAGACAATATCTTCCTCCAACTCCACAAACTTCCATTGATAGGTTAGATATTTCAGAAATTTTTCCTTCTCAGAATAATTGTGTGAACCCACTTAACCCACAAAGCTTCCCTATCATTAAAAAGAACCCAAATTCTTTTCCCTATCAACACTTTATTCCAAGTAGACAAATGTTTAAAACCTAGATCTCCCTCTTTCTTAGATCTACAAACATCATTTCACTTGACCTTTGCCTGATCTTTTGTCTCCACCTTCCCCGACCACAAAAAATTTCTAAGTTTTTTCTCTATTTCCTCAATAATGGAAGAAGGGAGAATGAAGATACTAAACCAATAAACTTGAAAGGTGGACCAGACCGAAATAACTAATTGGACTCTACCAGTATAAGAAAGATTTTTATGGGTCCATTTGTTAACTCTGCAATCAATTTTTTCCAATAAAGAAAGACAATCCCTCCCAGAAAAACGACCAATTATAAGAGGAAGTCCCAGATATCGAATGGGAAGGTGTCCTTGTTTAAGACCAGACAAGTTTTCAATTTGATGGGCCATTTGGTCCAGATCTGGAGAGACAAAGAAATGACTCTTATTCAAGTTCATTACCATACTAGAGAATTGAGAAAAGGATCCTAAACAATCTAGTAAGGTTTGGGCCGAGACCAAATCTCCATGGAAAAACATTAAGAGATCATTCGTAAACAAGAGATGGGTGAGTTTAAGAGCTTTACATCTCTAGTAATATTTAAAGGTATTACTGCCTACTATGCATGCATTTAGGCTCCTAGTGAAAACCTCCATACAAATGATAAAGAGAAGAGGGGATAGAGGGTCACCTTGTCTTAATCCTGACTTTCCTGGAAAGAATTTTGTGGGGGATCCACTAATTAAAATTGCATAGGCAGGAGAGGTAATACACTCTCTTATCCTATGAATGAACTTGGGAGGATAACCTACAGCTTCTAACACATTCAGGAGGAACTCCCAATGGATCGAATCATATGCTTTTTGTAAATCCACCTTAAAAGCACATCTCTTATGATTGTTAGCTACATGATAATTCTTGAAAATCTCTTGGGCCAACAAGATATTATCCCCTATTCAACGGTTTTTAATAAATGCACTTTGGTTTGGGCTAATAATGAAAGGGAGTATCTCTCTAAGTCTATTAGCCAAGATTTTTGCTCTAACCTTATAAATAAAGTTATAGCAAGATATAGGCCTATAATCATCTACTGTGGAAGGATTGACTTTTTTGGGCACCAAAGTGATGAAAGTAGAGTTGATTTCTTTGAGAATATCCTCCCCAATAATAGGCTATGTATGATTAAAACCATCTGGCCCAGGAGACTTGTTTGGATTAAAAGACTTGAGAACATCCCTAATCTCTTGAATTATGACTTCAGCAATGAGAATATCGGTGAGAGTGTCAGTAATCCCATGAGGGAATAAATTATCCACATACTCTTTAGAAGGAGGAAGGTCCTTCCTGAAGTCAATCACATGTTAAAACAGAGTTAATACTTAATATGCAAATGTACAAGAAGGAAGGTTGAATTATGTATTCTTTTTTTATAATCCCCTTTTTGAAAACTTCTTGAAAGCTTGGTTTACTTCAAAACTATCGAAAATCAGTATTATGAAATATAGTAGTATATTCTCTAAGTGCTTGTTTGAAACAGTAAGAGTAATAGTTAAAAGTTGAGAGAGAGTCGACACGCAGATTTATACTGGTTCACCCCAAACCGTGAGCTACGTCCAGTCCTCAGAGATCCTTCTGAGATTTCACTATTCTTTGCAAAGTTACAAATATTCTTTTCTCCGAACCTCTTCAGGTCTCTTACAACAAGTATTCTTTTCACACTTAGCCTCTTCAGGCTATCTACTTTCCTTCTTTCAACTGAAAGAGTTTTTGAGCTTTTGTTAAAATTAAAGATCGCTCTAACTTTAGCACAATAAGATTTCTAGCTTTTTCTTTTGAAAATCTCTAACTTCTCAAATCGCAAAGGTTCTGCAATCTTCGACTCCGACCTTTATTTATAGTCTTCATCTTCAACCACTTCTTAATAACTGCTTCTTCCTTCTTGTTTCTTGATCTTTAAAGAATCAGTTATTCACTTGAGTTCTGTAACTAAATCAAGTTGATTAGTCATCTGACGTGGAATCGGTTCTTTCGTCTCACTTCCTTCCGTCTGATTTTTAACTTGCGCTTCCGTCTCACTTTTGGTTTGCGCCTTCCGTCTCACTTTATGTTTTGCTCCTTCCGTCTCATTTTTGCTTTGCGCCTTCCGTCTCATTTTTGCTTTGCGCCTTCCGTCTCACTTTTGCTTTGTGCCTTCCGTCTTACTTTAGTTTTACACCTTCTGTCTCATTTTTGCTTTGCGCCTTCCGTCTCACTTTCTATTTGGCGCCTTCCGTATCATTTTTGTTTTGCACCTTCCTGCTCATATTTGTTCCTTTCGTTATTATTTGGTCTTCATCAAAATCTTTGAACATAAAGTCATTTTGACTTAACAATCTCCCCCTTTTTTGATGATAACAAATAATCATATTAGTAAGAAAGAAAGTGTAGATGTACAAGTTATATACACTAGAAACAAATCGTCTTCTTCTTCTATTCTTCCTTTCTTATCTTCTTTTTCCTTCTTCTTCTTCTTTTCTTTCTTTTTATTCTTCCTCCCCCTATCGATCTTTCGCCTTTCCCCTTTCTTCCCCTATTTGTTATTGATCAAAAATGAATTATGACCGTAGATGCTTCATTATTTCTGACATCATTGCCTTCATTTCCTTCATTTCCTTGTGGAGTGACTTGAGGTCTTCTCTTAGTTGAGCTGTTTTCTCTCGTAAGTCACTTAATGAAGCAGGCCAATCATCATCTTTCTGATTCTCCACTTTAAAAGCAATAGTGGTGCTATATGCATCTGAACATAGAATAACCTGTTCATTGATTGTAAGGGCAGGAGATTGAACAAATAGGTTCGTCTCTGGGAGATTCAGATCATCAGGGGCAAGTAGTCGCGGGATTTGTCTTCTAAGTAGGTGTAGAACTTCTCCAATTGAAGATACAGTATATAGTGGCCTAATGCGCATAATCAGGTGCACAAGAGTCTCGGTTGCGTAACTGATATCTCCAATCCTAACGAATCTGTACTTCCCTTTTGCAAGTTTTCCAACCACCAGATAAGGTTCTTTAGTGGTAGGTCGACTACAACTACTTCCTGGATCTTTTGAAATGTGGTGGGAAACATAGGTTCCCTTCATCTGTGCTACATAGCATGCTTCATCTATGCTCCGCACTTCATCTTCAATCTGATCCTCTGTGAGATCATTTGTTAACCCCTTAAGGTACAGTTTCTTCTTCCCCTTTTCTTCATTGCTAACAATGTAAGGCTGTGGTTGAAAGTCAGGCACAACCTTGATCACAGTTCTCTTTGTGATTGGAAAAATAGTGTATTTTTGCCTTGTCATCTGTGTAGGGTATGGTTTGGTTCCTTCATCTCTCAGAAAACCATACATACTCTTCTCATCGTCATTTAATAGATGCATTGTACTATTATTCACCAAAATTGGCTGTAATTGTGCTTTTACTGACCTTTTTGGGGATTCTTTGATGATTATCGAAGTGTTACTCTTTACAGGTTGAACTTCTTCAATAACCTTGATTCTCAAATCCTCTTTCCTCAAAGGTTGAGAGGTATTGACCTGTATTGGGCTGTGTTCAACTATCTTCTTTTTCTGAACAGCAGTGGGAGTGCTCTTCCTTTGACTGATTTTCTACTTTTTTCCTTCTTCAATCAGTCTCGGAGTCTGTTGAGATTGCGGTTTCTTCTTCTCAAACTCCAATTTCCTCCTAATCTCAGTCTCTTTAGCTAATTTAACTAAATCTTCCTTAAAGATTGAGACTAAGGACCTTGTTGCTTGAGGTGCTTTCTTCTCAGAGTCTTCACTTTGAGTCGACTCTTTTCTGTTCTTCTCCTCTTGCTGATGCAAGGTTCGAACTCTGGGCGACCTTTTCACTTGCTTAGGTATTTCTAATAGAAGTGTCTCCCTTTTTCTCTTCAAAGACACTTTCTTTATATACCACACCTGGCTTCCTTTTCTATGCGAAATCATCTTATCTTTCATCGCTTCATTTGATGATTTCTTCTCTCCAACTATAGATATTTTATTGCTGGGTTGAGATTTTGATTTCCTTGAGGGAATCCCCTTTTTGGCGCGCTCCCCCTCAATCCTTGCTATTGCCTTTGAATCTGATTCTTCTTTCCCCTGATTCTTCAAGCCCATTTTGCCAATCGTTGTAGAATTGATGGTGCTTTTGATATCCAGCTTCATCTTGTTTTCTCTCTCCAGGAGAACTCTAAATCTCTGAATATCCTTGTCAGCATCATCCCATAGTGCATACTGTTCAAGTCTTTCTTCGTCTTAACCATATAGTAGAAAATAAGGAAAGGTAGATCAACAAGCTGACGAGTAAGTAGATAGAACAGGCATTGTTCATCCAACGTCGTCACCAGATGCCTTGATCATGTTCTTGGTAGAATACAGTGGAAAAGAATTGAGTGTAGGACCCTATCCTTTGGCACAAGACTTGAGGCCTTCTTCTCCTTTGGGTCATTGTTTCCATACAATTGTCGATTGATCTCAGACTCCTTCACGCTAGCTTGCGTCATCCATCTAGCTTTACTTGTGAGCTTCTCTCCAATACATGGACACATAGTGACCTTCTCGATAATCTCCATTGTCACTATAATTGACAATCTATCTACCATTGATACAAGACTATCTCCTACTATATCCACATTCTTCCAGAAGTCATAAACTTCATTCTGATATACGGTCTCTTGAACTTGAAAAAAGTTTTGCCATCCGGCTGCAACAATCTCTAGTTCAATATCCAAATCGTCCTTCTTCAAGGACTCAAAATCAATAAGTCTTCCATAGATCATAGCTGATTCCATTTTCTTCTTTAGTTGGTAAAGGGCTGAATGCACAACTTTCTTTCTGAAAGGTTGAAGTCGGTTACTGAGGTTGAAAGTGTGAGCAAAGAACGTTTGATATCCAAACAGGGTAATGAAAGGCTTTTGTTAAGGGTTCTGCAAAGGTCGATGTTAGGGCATATCAAGAGTATTCTAGAATAGGTGGTATTCTCAAGACTTGTGAGAAATTTTTCCCTCCAAAATTTTCTTGTGATAGAAATTACCAGCTGTAACTCACCGTTAATGTCACCGTTAACTCTTACAACCTTTTATCTGGGTTGTGACGTGTCAGACGGCTGATCACATAACATAACCATGTTAAGGTTCCGTCTGATTTCTTTAAATCGTTCTTCACTCAATGGCTTGGTGAAGATGTCCGCCCATTGACAGTTCGTCTCAACAAACTGAAGACTTACAGTCTTCTTCTGAACGTAGTCTCATAGAAAATGGTGTCTGACTTCAATATGTTTAACTCTTGAATGTTGAATCAGATTCTTTGACAAGTTGATGGCGCTTGTGTTGTCACAATAGATTGGGATCTCCTCTTATTGTACTGAGTAGTCTTCTAACTGATACTTGATCCACAAGGTTTGTGAACAGTAACTTGCGGCTGACATATACTCGGCTTCAGCAATTGATAAAGCAATTGAACTTTGCCTCTTACTCGACCAGAAAACTAAGTTATGGCCAAGGAAGTGACATCCTCCACTCGTGCTTTTTCTATCAATCCTATCTCCGACATAATTTGCATCACAATAGCCAATCAACCTGAAATCTTTACCTTTCTCATCCATCAAGCAAAGATCAATAGTACCTGCGAGATATCTCAAAATTCTTTTAACATCAATGTAATGAGACTCTCTAGGATCTGCCTGAAACCTTGCACACAAACAAACACTAAACAAAATGTCAGGTCTGCTTGCTATAAGATAAAGTAAAGAACCAATAATCCCTCTATACAACGTTTGATCCACCTTCTTACTAGTTTCGTCCTTAGACAAAATATTTGAAGGATGCATTGGAGTTGTCATTGGTTTTACTTTTTCCATATCGAATTTAGTCAACAGTTCCTTAACATACTTCTGTTGATGGATAAAAATCTTTTCTTCGGTTTGCTTAACTTGTAACCCAAGAAAGAATTTTAACTCACCCATCATGCTCATCTCAAACTCATTTTTCATCAAGTTTTCAAAACTAATGCATAGCTTTTTTGACGTTGCACCAAAAATAATATCATCAACATAAATTTGAACTATGATAAAGTCATCCTTAATGCACTTCCTAAACAATGTCTTATCTACCTGACCTCTACTAAACTTATTCTCAATAAGAAAAGTACTCAGATGATCATACCAAGCTCAAGGAGCTTGTTTAAATCCATACAAAGCTTTATGAAGTCTATAGACATGATTCGGATACTTAACATCCTCGAAACCAGGAGGTTGCTTCACATTGACCTCTTCATCTATAAAGCTATTCAGAAATGCACTTTTCACATCCATTTGAAAAATGTTTATATCATGACAGACAACATATGCAAGCAAGATCCTAATAGCTTCTAGTCTTGTGACTGGAGCATATGTCTCATTATAGTCTATTCCTTCTTGTTGATTATAGCCTTGTGCTACTAATCTTGCTTTGTTCCGACTTACTCTTCCTGATTCGTCTAGCTTATTCTTGAAAAC
>JAOSBM010168186.1:0-10134 GCA_027568955.1 Erythroxylum tenue | reverse complement strand
TAGGTATAATGATAATAAGAATGGAAGCAATGCAACAATGGAGACAATAGGAGAGGCTAAGAAAAAGATAAAGAGGTGAAGGGTCTTCTAGAGACCCAGGTGGACCTTGTTGACCACTAGCATGAAAAATTGTCATACATTTACTGATGCTATAGTTTAATGTCAGGGTCTATGAAGAATAATTTCAGAGGCCTAAAGACAAGAAGTTCGAGATCAAAAAATATGTAGATTGGGAGACGCTTAAGTAGGTTGGCTTGGCCTAGCAAGTTTGAGACTTTCTCAGCATTGAAGCATGGTCCCAATTCTTTAAGATTATGGAGCTCACATATTGGGAATTCATACTTGAGATATGATCCATGTTCTTCTTAGAGAAGGGCCACTAGAGTTGGAATTGACCAAACACAATACAATTATGGATGATGGGGGATATGACTAAGATGAGCTATATGGTTTTCTCCCTGATGATAAGGCTCTATGATCAGGACTTCGTGGAGACACAAGAGTATATAGACCTTCCGACGGACTTTGGGATGGAGGCCCGACACATCTGGAGTACCAATAGCTAATAGGAACAGTGTGATCCCAGCATATCCAAAGTGTCTACCTTGCGAGATCTTGCACTCAAGTACATTAATGGGATCTTGAATCTTCTACTGGTGAGGTGATGACTTTGGCATTGTCAGAAACGAGGATGTGATTTATTTATGGAGTATGAGTGAGAGGATGCCAATATACTTAGGACACACCTTAACCTAATATTTTCAGTTTCAGAATAAGAAGAAGAAGGTGAGGATGATACACATCGGACCCTATGTGACACAATTAACAAAAAGGATAAGAGTCTTCAGCTGACTACCACTAATTAGGTTGCTCAACAACATGACCACCCTTAACCTAGATATTTATAAAGATTATTCGCATGTTTATGAGGAGATAAGGACATGCAAAAGATGTCTACATGTTGGTAGGAGCTGAGGCTGAGCAAGTAGCTACATGAGTAGACGAGGATTGCCTCAACATAATAGAGCAGTTGCCAAGATAAGTTTCACCCTACCACAAGCTCGAGGAGCAGATCATTAGGAGGATTATGATTTGTAGGATAGTGCAGGATCACCCAAGACGCAGATACCATTCGGACAATGAGACCAATTGAAGATTACCTAGTTGAAGAAGTAAGTGGTGCATATGGATGGAAGAGGATATAATACAGATGATAGGACATTAAAAGATTTTCATACCTTCTCCACCATTTAGAGCAGTCGCGTCATCTTTAGGTCCATAGCCACATGATGCTCAAAGACCTGATGATCCTTTAGTGACTGATATAGTAGACTCACTGATGGACTGACTGAGAGCAAGGGAGTCTGAGATACTTAATTAGGCTCATTTTATTTTTATTTTTCATATTTATTATTTGTGTAATTTTCTTTTATTTATTATTTTGTTTTGTCTTATAGTTTGCAAGGGCATAACCCTGCTAAACTTAATTATTAAAATGTCATTTTTATTTTATTTATCTCTTTTTTATTTTATTTTTATCCTTTTTATCTCCTTTTATTTCTCTTTTGCAATGATTACAATACATAAGACTAGATGAAATCTTCATCGAATTAAAAAAATGATAATTGTTATTATTCAGGAAAGTACCAAAATAATCTTTCTTACTTTTTATGTTTTCTTTGATATTATATCTTTCTATGCTTTTATTGTGTTCATCGGGAACAATGTACAATTTATGTGTAATAAAGGAGTTAATGGAAATTGCAAAAAAAAAAAAACAATTTTCTTAAGATTATTACAATCTTTACTGTCTATTCTTATTAACTGACATCTCGATTTAGTTAAAATATATCTGAAACACTTCAGGTTATTATTAACTATCAAGTTAAATTAGTACGCGAAAGGATGAAAGGTGGATTAGACTTACTTTTATAAGCCATATTTTTATTAGTCATAGAGATAGTTAATTTGAATAAAAATTGCATATTAATTACTAAGGATGGCATTCCTGGCCTGGCATAATTTTGGTCCACGTTGGGTGGGCCACAGGCCAAGAGTGTTTGGCCAAACTGGGCCACTGGTCTAGGTTATCCCTGCTCGACCCGTCCCTGCCCGTGACCCAAAAGAAAGGTGCAAAATGACGTCGTTTTGCCAAAATTTTTTAAAAGAATGTAGTCGGACCGAGCAGGGCTGGCCTGCCTGTGGCCCGTCTGGCCATTGGCAGGGCCTGTGAGTCAAGCCTGGCCCGATCCATTACCATCCATATTAATTACACACATGAGACCTGATTGTGAACTTTTGGGCCTAAAAGCAATATATCATTAGTTATGCTTTATTATTCATTATTGTGTGGTTATCATGTATAGTTAAATGATTCTAGAGGCTTTTATTATTCATGTTGAGATTATAATGTTAAACTAAAGGCATTAAAATGAAAAAGACACTTAGATTTAACCATAGCCTATTTTCTTTAATTATTTTGAATCTGATTTTATCTGTTAGAGTAGTGCTATAAAGGCAATCGCCTTTAGCACTTTTGCATAAACTTTATTTTGATTAATAAAGTGAAAGGATATGTTCATTAATTTGATGTTCATTTAATTATGAATTGATGTCATTCTTAAATCGAATTAATGAAATCCATGATACAAAACATAGCATGAAGGAAATCATGATGGGATCAAGATAATAAGATTCCTATTATGTGCAATTATGTTAGTATCTAAATTATCCCTAATCATAGGATTAATGAGATAGACATTGTTAATCCAGATAAACTATCATATGTTATACTCCTTGATTTGATTAAGCAGTGGATCTCATAAACTATAAGCATGAGATGTTTAGAGTTAAGATGTGAATGCTTACTAAGAGTACAAAGTACATCGGATGACCTGTCATCAAATGGATTATCTATCAAATGTTAGTGATTAATCTCATCATAGAAATGATGTAAATATCCTTAGACTTGAGGTACTCAAGGATATCTTGGATACTGATCTTGTGCTTTGACACCATTCCTTGTTGCCTCAAGATGAGGTCGCTCATAGGGTGGTAATTGGGTACAACTATTGGTATTAGAAGGTAATTAGGTAGCCAATAAAGGATTCACTACTCCTGATATAAGGAGATGATACCTGTTGGACCTCGAACTTTTCTTAGAAGTTAGAACTATTAAATGAGAAATTGTTGGCAATTATTCATGTGTAAAGAAAAGGAGAATTTTTGAATTAGAAATGAAGTAGAAAAGATAGTTTGGGTACAAGATGGGTTATATTTGAAAAGTTGGAAGTTAAAAGCTGGAAAATGTAGTTGAAATAAGTTCACTGAGTATGCTTCGGGTAAGTCATCTTTTTTTCTTCTTGCTTGTTAGAGAAGGAGTTAGAGAGATTAAAAAAAAGGGTTTTATGTAGAGAATGAAGGGTTTGTGTTGGTAGAAGATGATTTGGGAGACCAATTTGATTTTTAGGCTTTTTAAACTAGGTTTTGGCTTTTCTAACCTAGATAGACCATGGGTAAGTTAATGCTAAGCCCATTTAGCAATTATTTCATTTTCTTATTTTGAAGTTTTAGGGATTTTATTGAATTAGAATTGAATGGGAGATTGGTTTGTTTTAGGAAATCAAGAGAACCCTATCCAAGAGCAAAGGGAGAGACATCTTTGAACAAGTCTATAAGTAAAAAAATGAAGGTGGGTTTCATTTTTATAATTGAATAATGGGCCATTAAAGTTTTTGAGCCATCAAAAGAATAAAATGATTTCAATTACTTCATAAATGTGCATATATTTCTTTTAAATGATTTAAAGAATTTGCTTACATGTGTGTATATGCTTAATTGATTGGATTTGAATTGTTGTGAGTGTGGAAAAATGCATTGTGATGTATGATCATGTTATGCCATTGAAATGTGTCATGACATTTTGTATAAAGAAAAAGAGGAAAAAGCATGAGAATATGAAAATGTATGGAAATGAATTGAGCATAAATTTGCTTGTGATTAGGCAAGAGAGGAACCCTTTTCGTTAGTCACGTACAGGTTGACCTATAGCCTTCTCCCGACTGCCCGCTTGAGGCCACGAGATCCTGAGAATTTGAGCTCGTTTTGTTCACGGAGTAAACTTCGATTTCTCTATTTCGTTCCATGGAACTCTCGAGCCATTTGTTGTGCATTGCATATGTTAATTGTCAAGTTGATGTATACATGATTTGTTTTATTGCGAATTGGTTTAGAACTATGCTTTTCTTGAATTCAATAGGAATTTTCTATGACAAATGAATAATTTCAATGATTTTGCTCGTTATCGATTATAAACTGTTACCCGCGAGCTTTTAAGCTCAACCCCATTCTCCTTCCCCTATTCAGGTGATGAGCAAGAGATCGAGTGAAAGAGAGTTAAGGTATCACTCCGATTAGGCATACTTTTGTATTTTAATTTATAGTTTGTAAACATGAGGCTTTAGTCACACTTCAAGTATTAATTATTCAAGTATCTTTTGTATTTTGAGATTTTGAGACATTGATGTATTATGGCTCAAAAAGCTCGTATGAAGCTTTGTAAAACGCTTATTTCTTTTGATGGAAATGAAATATGATTGTGTTTTGCTCATGATTCTCAAAGTGTGTATACCACATTTTCAAGTTTTCATAAGGATAAGATTTGTGTTCTGACTTTCAGGAAAAAATTGGATTAATCTAGGCTGAATTAGATAAAGTTATCTTCTTGGAAGTCGTAGTTTATCCTCTTAGATTTTCAACGGTATAAAGTATGAAATTTTTGGATATCTTAGTTGAGAGATATGATCATTATAAGTGGCGATGCTGCATGGGATGTATACACAGGACAGCTATGGTAAATGATGAGAATTTGTAGTTTTGATGAACCAAATGAGTAAAGATTAGAGGATTTAATGAAACAAGGTTGGTGGTTGAACTGATATGAAGTGATATTGCACTAGGAGAGGTGAATTTGTGAAGATTATGAGTGAAAGTAATGTTAGAATGGATGTAGGAACCATTGGAGAGGCTTTGGAGGGGCTTGGGTATTCCCTATATCCATTAGACAGACTTTAGGTATGTTAAACGGACCTTCTCGGGTCTGTGAAGACCCCCAGCATCACCCATGTCCATTAAACGGACCTTCTTGGGTCTGGAATGGCCCCCAGACCCGTGTATGTCCGTTAGGCGGACGTGTATGTCCTTTAGGCGGACGTTAGGCAGACGTGTATGTCTGTTTAACGGACATTACACTGTACACTTTCAGAAATCTGCATTTTTGACCCTCTAAATTGCATAATCTCTCTTTGGGGTCTTCATAAAAGTTGTAGTTATTTTAAACCGTCCTAAAATGACCTCAATTTGACATCTATGTTAAAAGTTATGGCAATTGCTCCAAGACAAGTACAATATGATTAAAGACATCAACATGTTTGGTTCTTTTGGCCATAACTTCATCATCCGACCTCCAAATGAGGTGATTCTTAAAGAAATAGATTCCTAAGACATTTTTATATCTCTAAATAAAAATTGGTATTCTTTAGTGTTTATTTGAAAAGATTGATGGAAAGAAACTGAGGGATCGGCTGGAAGAGCATAACTGGGTTATGAACACACTTTGGACTTTTAAGCATATCTTGAACTATAGAACTCTGAATGAGATGGTTCTTGTTTCAAAATAAACTAGAGACATAGAGCTACAATTGTTTTGAAGAAGTCAAATTGTGATTTTGATGATTGGCTGGTGTGGGCATGCCACCCTTGTGGGAATGGCTAATGAGGGTTCATTGGAATAACCCTACAAGGAAACCCGCTCACTCTTTATGACTCTGGATAGTTGGGCTCCGGAAACGAGATCCAGCAATACCTATGGCCTTTTTTCGGGTCATTACTCAGGAGTCTTTGGCCATAGCAGTTATATGTCATAAAGAGAGTCTTCAATGACACATAGACTAATGAGATCTCCAGGGCAAGAACTAACATCACTTGGAATAGATGTGACATAGTCATTCTATTAGGAGTTGACACATAGCCCAGACTCTGAAAAAAGTGGGGTATAGAATCGTGAAGGGACGAATTGCATGGTAATTATCTATATAAAGGTTCATAAGTCAGATAATTAACTATCGAAGAGTTCGTGTGTTAATTCACTTACGTTCTGGTAAATTGACATCATGAAACCCTTCGTGATTTGCTTAGATTAATAGTTTATTCAAATGGCATGAAACCATTCATGATATGCTAAAATTAAGAGTTAATTCAAGTGCCCAAAATAACCGAAAACTTAAGGGTCACACGTATAAAAGATCAAATGAAATACAAAGTGTGCATGGTTGTCATTTTAAGCAAGTCACGATCGTAACATCTATGACAAGTAGTACATAAGTGAGTTCTTCACTTATGTACACACCAAATTAAGCTAAAACACACATAATTGAGAGGAAAAATGGTCGAGAAGAGTTATGGAGATTGAGAGGAATGATCTTGAGGTTTGTTCATGCAATTTTATATAATTGTTGCATGAGTTTAAGTTTATGATCCAACTCTCAATTGAGCATCTACTTGAATTCGTCTTGTTTGGTGCTCTAACCAGCCTTACACACTAATTTTTCTTCATCTTTGCGTGTTCTTCCCTGGCTGTTGAAGGTGTTTGGTATTTGCTACAATCCAAACAAGTAGAAGATTCAAGAAAGGAGGAGCATTTGCAAGGTACATATGATGTAATTTCACGTTCTTACATTATGCTTATACATGCACATGGATTCCGGGTTTTCTGGGGATATCGTGGTGTTGAAATTTTGATTCCAATGCTTCCGCTGCATAGCCATGCATGAGATACATAGACCCATGGCTCCCCAACATTATCCTTTATGAATAATTAACTTTTAAGACTTAGCCTTTCCTTGATTGATTATATCCAAATTAATAGTCGATTTTCCTTTTTTTTTTGAAAACTTTTCATCAATTTTTGAACTTTAAATGATTTTCATTCACTTAATTACTTAAAACTTGGGTTATATTGATGAATTTTAAAGAAAAGGTCTGACACGCGTTTGATTGTTGGTATATAGTCATTGTTAAATTTTTTTCTTCTCTCATGCTTCATTGTTATAATTTTATATTCTTCCCAAAGTTGCTCGAAGAAGTTCTAAAGTTCAAAACTATTTGTTACGAGCATATCAATTAAAAAAAAGAAAAAGAAAAGAGCTTAGAGAGTGAGAAGAATTATTGTTGCGTTAATGAAATTATTGTTAAAGGACCTATGTTATGAAGAAACAAGTTTCATATAATCTTATTTATGTGAATTTCCTTCAATATTATTACCCTTTTAATTATCCCTTCCATATCTTTACCTAAGCGACTAAGCCTCATTACACCATTGTAGAACTTTAAATTTTTACTTCTAATTTAATTATTAGTAATGGAAATGTGATTTTATTGCAAACTTATGGTTAAGAATCCTCCTATATAATGATCCAAGAGTTTGTTATTTTTTTCTACCTTAAACACTTTGAGTATATTTAGCGAATCCTTTGTGAGAGTGTGAAATTTATGCTTTTGATTTCAGAAACATTATTAATGTGATGGCTATTGACATTGGCTTATGAAAGTTTGCTCTAGAATAGTTGAAGTCTAATTATAGGCTAATTTGGTTCATATGATATGATAATTATGGTGTGAATGGACAGGTTAAGGTTACTAAGGGATGAATGCTTTTAAGTTTAATGGTTTAGATTATGATTTGCTTGAGGACAAGCAAAAGCTTAAGTGTAGCAAATTTGATAAATGCTTAATAGACTATGCTCTTAGTAACATGTTTACTACAATTTGTTTGATTATTTAAGATTTTTTTGGTATTTATTTTGTTTCTATTGTGTTATTAGGTGTCAATTTCCTTCATGGATCAAAATAAGAAGAATTATGGCAAAATTAAGAAAAAAAAATGAAGAATGAAGTTGTTTTGGAGGGACACACCCGTGTATGTCATATACACGGCTGTGTGAAGGACTATATAAGTCCATATAAGCATGTACGACTTTGAAGATGTTTTTCCACCTATATAAAGGTGGACATGACTATGTAACTCTCTGGGAACATGTCTATGTATGATTTTGAAGACTTTTTTAGGGACAAGGTCATATAACCATGTCAAATCCAAAAGGCCTAATTTTTCCATATAAAAGGAAATTATGAAGGCTAATTAAAGGGAGCATTAATTAGAGTTAAAGTTAGACAGTAAAGTTAGAGTTTTAAACATACTTATAAACCTAGGACGATAAAAACATGAAGATTACGTTAGAGATATGATAAAGAGCACCCTTCCATTGAAGTTTTAAAGGATTATATTAGACAAAAAGGGATACAAAATGTACTCTCTTCTTTTTAATTCTTCTTCTGAACTTTTAATTATGTTTTCTATAATTATAAATTAAATTTGTTTAGTGGCTAGTTAGGATGAACCTTAAGTTGGTATGGACCTTGTGATTTGATTCTTTATTTAAAGAAATTTGACTGTTGATTCCTTGCGATTCAATTATATGTTTTAATTCTTAAATTAATAAATTCGAGATATTATTTCAGTGTATGATTTCATATAATTGAGAATGAGAGGCCCTTTTGTTATAAGTAGATCTACCATAATTGAGATAGTTTGACACAAATCTTTTAGATTATGATCAAATTTAATAGTAAAATTCATTAATCGATTAATGCAATATTATTTTATCAATAATAAAAATATAGTTACATTTATATTAACAACCAAACAAGTTTTTATTTTTATTCTAAACATAATTTAAATAAATTTGATTATAGATTTGTTGTGATTCAATTATGTGTTTTAATTATTAAATTAATATGTTTTGGATATTATTTCAATGTATGAATTCATATTATTGAGATTGAGAATTCCTTTGTATAAATAGTTCTACCATAATTGAGATAGTTCGATATAAATCCTCTAGATTATGGTCAAATTTAATAGTAAAATTTAGGAATCGATTAATGCAATCTTAGGAGTTTTAACTAGAAAGAGATCTAGTTAATCAATCGAGAATTAGTTGTTAATAGTCTTGAAAAATAAATTGACAGAGGATAAGATTTTTCTTGGTCCAATAATCAATAATTAAATTACATAATAAAGGGTCAATCCTTAAGAAATCTTAGGAAGATTCACTACCTAGGTACTTCTTATTTGATATTAATTAATATTAGTGTGATATGTGCTCTTGTTCTTTATTATGTTGAACTTTAGCTTAGTTTTAATTAAACTATCATCTTAATTTGTCGGTTAGATAATAGAAAAGAGGTTATTAGTAGTACTTATAATCTATGTATGATCGATACTCGATATGTTCGATATATTCACTTACTTGTGAGATCTACGTGATAAAGATCGTCCAAATCAATAACCTTTTGGAAATATAAGATGTTTTTGTTAGTAGTGTGCCCTAGGCCAATGGACATATGTGACTTTTGTATTAATATTATGACTTGTTAATAATATATTATGAGGTATTCTTTTATATATGCATGCATATCGTTTATGTAATGTGATTTACATTCCATGAATAGTATTAGGCTTATGTCATTAAGTATGTGACTTGATAGTAAAACCATAAGCATTGTAATACTATTCTAAATTGTCCCTGGTCGATCGCTATTGGTGGAACAATAATGAATTAAGGCTAATATGTGTTCTGATTGATGATTACGTTCTTCTGATCATAGATATGAGTTATCAAATCAGAAATATAGATATATATTAGAGAACATATATTGGACCGACCCACAGAGAGAACACTACATAGTTTCATGTCATTAGTGATTCTCAATATAGTTTAACTTTAGTCCTCTGACATGAAGTCATCATGGTTCCCTACATGAGGAATTCAGTGTTTTGACATTAGACTAAGTTATTCTTAATCGAATAACAAGTAGTCTTATTTTGGACATTAAATGAATTATACTGAGGGATGTGAATGACGTAGATAAGATTTGTACATCTTTTAAATGAGAGAGATATCATTTGGGTCTCTTGACAAGTATGACTGAAGAAATACATGGTCGTGCTCAAATGAATTGATGAGGAGTCATCAATGTCATTTGTTATAATCAGTCAACTTGGGGATCAAGAAA